>JANHGN010013021.1:23384-34859 GCA_024605025.1 Megaceryle maxima | reverse complement strand
CAAAAAAAGAGAAAACAAAAAAAAAAAAAAAAGCCCCACACAAAGCAACCAAACCAGAAAAAAAAAAAAACAAAAAAGAAGAAAAAAAAAAAAAACAAAAAAAAAAAAACAAAACCAAACCAAAAAAAAAAAAAAACCCCCACCAACTAAACAAAAAACCCCAGACCAGAATCTGTATGTTTTATGCACTTCTGACACACTTCAGAATTCCTACTTTTCCTAGAGGTGGAATACTTGAAAAAGGAAAGTAGCTGCTGAAGTTCAGAGCGAGGTAGGACAGACTGGCTTGCACCCACGCTGGTAAATTTCCCTGGCAATAACTGATCTCTGTCAAGTCCAGTATCACTGAGAGTGCCAGTACTGGTGAGGGTAGGGCCATTTTCCCAAAGGACAGCAAGACACATCAAATGGCAGAGTGTGAAATGGGAGCACAGCACCGCAATGCTGAACACCACCGGGATGCAGCCCCTCCACAGCTGACGTGCTAGACTGTGGCTACAACACCTACCTTCCCTTTGCTCCAAGGTAGGATTGCTGGACCTCTCAATACATTTAAAGAAAGATTTTATGTCTCTCTCACTGTTGTGTTAGATCTATATTTAGCCTTTGAATGTAATATTCACAAGGGGACATTACAGGATTTACAGTAGTCCTTCCTTTAGGTTGTCTGGGATGGTTTTCATCCTCAGTGAAATTTTGATGACTTGATTCATTTTTAGAATTCCTACATGCAGTTACAGGATGCATTCTCATGCTAAAATGGTTTTATTCACTTATGTAGTGATTTTCTGTTGATCAGTTGAATGAAACAATAAGAAGAATGAGAATATACCCCAGGTAATTTGCATCTCACTTAGCTGCCCAGCTAACTGAAACACTAATTAGAATCTGTTGACTAATTCACAATGCATACTGTAATAAATTCTTCTCTATTTAAGAATTTGGGGTTTATAGTATATGTCATTCCAATTTCAGTATATTCAATAGCAGTGACATAGAGAATTAAATCTGTGCAGAATAAAGAATAATAAACAAAGTACATTTTCGAATAAACTTTTTTAAAGTTAGTATTGCAAAGTTTTGCAAAATGTAACCCATTTATAAATTATATGCTTGTGAGACTTTAACTTATAAATTTTTTTCGTCCAAAATCTCAGAGGAATTATCACTTTAAGTTCAAGGATTTATCCAGGGAAGCATCAACAGGACTCTTCCTTTGACCTTCAGTACAGTACTAAAAAGCAGCCAAAAATATAAACTATTATCTGCTAGAAGAGTAAATATAAAGCAGACTTTCCCTGAGATTTTTAAATGTATGTTTGCACATTTCCCAGAGTAATAATTAAATTATACTGCTCAGGATAATGGTAAGAGATAGGTGTAGCATTAAATGCATCTTCTTCTTAACTGTGTCACACACTGGGCACAAGCAACAGCCCAATAGCTGCCATTGTCTTCAAGGCTGGTACTGTGGCCAAGTATAAAGGACAGAGACCTTTCACACTGTCTTCATCTATAGTGTCAACTGAAGTCTAGGACAGCTTTAGTAGACCAACACTGTAACGTCTACTTTTTACCCAGATTACTGTCTACACTGCTTAAGAGATGCCATCACTGGGATATCTGCTGACATCCAGAGGTCTTAGCATGCCCAAAGGTCAGAGGAAGCTGTTGCTGCAGGTGGAGATGTAAAGAGTGAGGTAGCAGACAAGAATCTGATGTACAGTTTGGAAAGACAGAGGTAGACAGTATGAGAACTGGAGAGGCTTGGAAATAGTAAGCAGATTTGGCTGGTATATGTAGTCTATGACAGAGCAAGGAGAAAGTCTACCCCATCCAAAGCATGCTGCAGGCCTGTGCAAAGTCAGAAAGTTTAGTCACATCCATCTAGAGGTTTAGGTTTACTGGATAAAAAAGTATACCTGGCAGGATGGAAATCCACTTTGTTCTTTTGACTCTGCTATAAGCTGTGCAATGCTAACCCCTTTAACCACATCTTAAATGTAAACCATGACTCACCACTGGGGGAAGGCCTCTGAAATTACATATACAAAACACGTCTACTAATACCTAAACATATTACATAAACTGAGGCAAGGACACTTCATCCTAGCACACTACCAATACTACTGCACCATTATCAAATATGGAAAATGACCTGTTATTTTGGTTGGAGTCATGTAAAAAGAGTATGATAGAAAAGCTATGTTTTAGTTACATTAGGGTAACCAAAGATACAATTCAGGGTAGATAAGACAAAAATATTTTTAAAGACTCAGAAAATTATTTAACCGAAAGTAATTTGAGAATACTGTTTTCAGCATCTAACTTTAGGTTGTCTGACATTTTAGTACCAAATCCAAGGTAGTCTCCAGGCTCCCTCTTTATAAAGAGCAGAGACACAAGAGACACCTCCAGACAGCAAGTCAGCCCAACCAACCAGAGCCCCTCGGGAGTCTGTAAAAGGGGGCTGCAGTATCAAATCTTAGGCAATTAGATACTTAATCTATGTTGCTAAGGTTAGGAAAACATATATTGCATACTAAATCTTTAACTACATATATGCTGTTCTGCATATACATTGAGTTTGCTCAATTTGCTATGCAAGTATTGAACTTCAAGTTAAATTGTTACTTAAATGTTCCAAGCTCTCTTTTCATTGCAAAACCATGGGATGGGATATGTGTTTTCCAAATGCTAGCAATTTAAAGGTTAAGTAACTGAAGAAAACCAAGGAATTTAAAAAGCAAGGGTAGGGGTCAGTATATTCTGCAGGCACAGTATGAAAAATTAAATCTTACTAAATCTCAGAAAATATGAAAGAAAATGGTTAAGCAGCTTAGGGAACATGGCTAAATTCTGCTGATTAAGAATGACACTCCAATGTTTGAGAATTGCTTCCTTTGGGCCACCTGCCATGATGACTGGCTTAGAAAGGTTTAAATGACAAACGAATTTAGTAATTACTTGGATTGGCTAGCATAATGTGAAGCAAACAGAAGGTTAACCAACAAAACAATTAGAGTGGAGAATATCACAGAATTGTCACAGTTGGAAAAGACCTCTGAGATCACTGTGTCCAACCAGCAACAAAAACAGAACAAAACAAACACCACAAAACAAACAAACAAAAAAACCCAACAAAACAAACAAAAGCCCCAAACAAAGAAAACAAAACCAAAAAAAACCCACCTTGCTATCTCTAGAGCATGTCCTGAAGTGCCTCATCTACATGTTTTTTGAATACTTCCAGGGATGGTAATGGTAGAGTAATGGTATTAGTGTTAAGAGTAATGGTATTACTCTTTCAGTATAGAAATTCTTCCTAATATCTGATCTAAAACTTCCCTAGTGCAACTTCAGCCCATTTCTTCCAGTCCTGTCATTATTTACTTGAGAGAAGAGGCTGCACCCACCTGACTATAACCTCCTTTCAGATAGTTGTAGAGAGTGATAAGGTCTCCCCTCAGCCTCCTCCTCTCCAGGCTAAACGATCCCAGTTCCCTCAGTGTCTCCTTATAGGACTTGTTCTCCAGATCCTTCACCAGCTTGGTTGCCCTCCTCTGAACTCACTCCAGCACCTCAATGTCTTTCTTGTGGTGAGGGGCCAAGAACTGAAGACAGTACTTGAGGTGTGGCCTCACCAGTGCATGATCACTTCTGATGGTCACACTATTCCTGATACAGGCCAGGATGCTGTTGGCCTTCTTGGCCACCTGGGCACACTACTGGTTCATGTTCATCCAGGTATCAACCAGCATCCCCAGACCCCCAGGCCCTTTTCTGCCAGGCAGCTTTCCAGCCACTCTGTCCCAAGCCTGTAGTATTGCCTGGGGTCACAATTTCCCTGTTGCTCCAGTCGTTTTTCTTGTTTTACTGAACAGATGAACAGTAAGCTAAATAAACAAAAATAAACCTTTTTTTTTTTTCTCCTGATCAGGTGCAAACTTAAGTTTTCAAAGGAAAAGCAATGACAGACTAAAATGGTACTTTTGAAAGTTATTTTCTCCTAGGGATATTTGTCAGCAGTGAGGTAAGTCTCCCAATGCATGAGTTTGCTTGTTTTAGTTAGAGCTACTTATCTTCTTTTCAGTCACATAATATCTTTGCTGTGAAACTGTCTGTTTACAGACTCGCAAAAGGCTCAAATCTGAATCTGTTACAATCCTGTTCCAGCCACATTCCAACAGTTGTTTAACAATGAATATAACATTGAAATAATGTTGAAATATCATGGCTTTTGCCAGAGGATACTACAGGCTATTTGATAAACAGTATACAAGTATTAATTTGTTGCACAGAGTCACTGATGATTGCTTAATAGCGCTGCATTGTGTAACTCTTCAAAAAAACCACACGCTAGTTGAAAATTTTCTCTCAAAAAGATGTCTTTTGCAAGTAGCTAAAGCTGAAGAGTCAGACAATTTTTTAATGTAACACAAATGTAGGCACGTTGTTTTTCCCTAGTGTGGATACCAGCCTGCTGTCCATATGAGTAGAGTCAGCCTTGTTACCCCTCTGCAAACCACACCAGAGGTCCTTCCCTCCACAGTTCTGGCCCTTCTAGAGCAACCAGCCACACTGTCTTTCAATGTGAAGAACAGGTGTAAGTGAAATGGGAAAGTGAAGAGGATCTCTCATGCAGCTGCTGCCATGCAACCACACATAAAGGGACTGAATTTCTTCATATCCTGCAAAGCATCAAGGTTTTTTCCAAATCCAAGGAAGTCCAGCCCCTCCTGACTTCTACCTCAGTTTTCTATACCAAATGGAACAAAGGATACAGGCAAAGAGAAAAGAACTAAGGTGAGCTCTTAAATGTGAGGGTAACAGAGAACTGGAACAGGCTGCCCAGACTGGTGGTGGAATCTCTCTCTCTGGAGGCTTTCAAAGGTCACCTGGACTTGTTCCTGTGTGATCTAGTATAGGCAATCCTGCTCTGGCAGGGGGGTTGGACTAGATGATCTTTGAGGTCCCTTCCAACCCCTAACATTCTGTGATTCTGTGAATGCTAAACAAGAAAGAAAGCCCAAGAAAACTACCTGAATAGTAATCAAGAAATCCTTGGATTTTGAAAATTTTTGGTTATAAAACTTTGGTCAAAAAACTACCAAATGTTAAAGCTGTGAGACAACTGCAAAATCTTAAAAAAATACAAAAATCCTCACAAGAAAAATTCTCTTTAGAGCAATTATAAAAGCTTTTCTCAATTTATTTTCAAATTTTTTAGTTTTCTAAGTTTGAAAATCATGGCATGTAGAATTCTTTAACCAGCAGATTTTTTTTTTCCTGGAAATGTAAGGGCAGAGTCCTAAAAGCTGATGCTAAAATATATCTACTACATGTACATTCTGCAGAAGAAAAAGACAACACTCTTTATTCTGCCCTGAAAATAAATACAAACTCCACTTGGACCAAAGCTCATTGAGCTTCAATAATCCAACCTTGTGCCCTGCCTGGAGGAAAAAAAAACCAAAAAGCTGTTCCTGTCATATGCTGCCCACAGTCTCGAGCAGAAGGAAGCTAAACACACTTATTATTCAATACTCTTTATAGCTTTAAAGGAACTATAAATGAAAAGTAAATTACTGTTTAATATTCTACATACAAACTCACTTTATTATAAATAATTTACTTTCTTTCTCCATTTTGTATTGACCAAAAGGTTTTTCTTTCTATGCTTTTGTTCTAATGTTCACATTTTCCAAAATGAGTGCACTTTGTAGAGAGAAAGAAAATAAAGGCACAGTATCCAGATGTCTTGCTGGTCTCTAGAGCGATAAACAGAAAAATCATTGTATTTAATCTGCATTAAGTATTTCAGTCTGACTATAGGGTTACTAATAATTAACCTTGCATGTCAACTCCTGTTCTATGGACTGCTGATTTTGTAAATTCACTTTCACATTGAATGGATTAAAAGCATAGTTTAGCAGATTACAGTGCATTATCAGAGTGGGCAATTACTTTGGTCTGATTCAATTAGAATTCTTATTCCTGTTACAAACATACAAAATATCAGCTCAAGAACAATAGGACTGAAAACATTTTCTAGTGCACCCAACACTTTTAAACAAAAACAAACAAACATGTTTGCAAGTTGTATATATGGAGGCTGAAGACACTTGCATTCCACCTTAGTTAAGTGTGTGCTCATATAATCCCCTTTTTATATCATCCATAGCTAGCTGTGGACACTGGACTCATAAAAAGATTCGGGTTAAAATAAATGTGATCTCATGAATTAATACATCCAGCACACTATAACACAAACCACAGAAGAAAATGAAATCTATTACTTGGCTGACTGCTGCTGTATGTTTAAAAGTTAATTCAGAGAAGATACTCCTGACCCATGAAATACCTTACAAATATATCCCTGTCAGTATCTCTCTAAGCCCTGTGTGAGGATAACCCTACAGCTCTGTGAGTAGAACTATTACGTCATTGTGTAATAGCAGAAACTCCAAAAGTTACAGGAAAGTATCCCTAGAGAATCCCAGTGGAAAGGGAGAAGCTTGCAAAAGCAATTGCTTACAGAGCCTGGAGCCTTGTCAATGTCATCAGACTGAAGTCTGGTAAAAGAAAATTTTCTTCAAATCACTGACCCTCTCGTCCATCACAGAAGGATTAACATCAAAGGGAAATTAGATCCATCTTTGATCCATGCTAGATCCACTTTCCCCACAAGGGAATGAGAAATATGTAACCGGTGGACTCCCGGTAGCCTCTCCAGTACCCCAACCACTGAGCCCCAGCAAATGCCATCAGTACATTTTCCTTAGCACATTTCATTCCCGCAGCAAGCTACCTGCCCAACAATGACTTCTCCAGTCTTCCAGATCTTCCTAGTTTTAAGGAAAATCTCTAGTGAAAAACTGCATGGTCAGTGTTTCCAAGTGCAGATAAATGCTGAACTTCACGTCACTACAGATACATTCACAATGCCAACTAGAAAAGGCCAAGGCACAGGACAGAGCAGCATCCCACCATCATCCATGATAAGTGGTTAGCGTGCTTTTCTCTCAGGTAAGCTGGACTTTCCTAGAATATGCCAAGGAACAGTTTTGGGAACACAGGCAAGAGTCTCTTCCCCACATGCATTCTGATTGCACCCAGCCTGCTCTTAGATGTGAGGGGGTGTTAAAGGAGTTTAGCAGTATGAAGACAAACCACACCATGCCAGTAGACCCAGGGAGCTGAGGACAATCTGTAGCCATTGTATTTACCGCATAGTACAGACAGCTAACTTTTCTTCATACCATGCCACACTGTTCAAAGTACCTGCATTAGAAAGAGGTACTGGACAAAAAAATATCATGTTCTGGAAGTTGTTATTCCAAAGTTCAAAACCTTGTAATACACAGCTAAGCCTTGTAATATACAGCACAAGCTTCTTCAAGAGGCTGAAACAGTTGAGGAAAAAAGTAAGTGATCTACTGACAGCCAGTTGATCTATGCTTTTCAACACCAGTGGTGGGAGTTTTGCAGTGGAAGAACAGGACTTTGGATCCAGCTTTCTGTCACAAACTATCCTCATTTCCTCTGCTTGGGCTTTTCCTCAGTGTATTTAAAAATAAAAATTGGAAGAGTATAAGCAAAGGTTTAAAATTCAATTCATCACCAAAGCTAGAAACAGTCACAGGACATGGGCTTCTGGATTTCTCTGTGTGATGATGCACATCCTCCTGGTACAGAAATGGGTAAAAGAACATCTAGTATTTACCTTAAAAATTACTACTCGTGCTGAATAATACTTTTACCTCATGGTTAGCTTCAGCAACCATAACTTAAGACACTGCAATATTACAGAAGCCCAGTTAGAATTTTATACAATACTTACTGGTGGTCCCCGGGGTCCTGTTGGGCCTGCTTCTCCCTCTGGCCCCTGTTCACCCTGATTTGGGGATAGGAAATATGCAACAAATTTGAGAAGTGATATTTTGCACAATGCAAAACTTCTCATTTTTTCCAGAACTTTTAAAAGCAATTAATGATCTTACCCGTTTACCAGAGTTTCCCATCAAACCTGGCACCCCAGGAGGACCTCTATTGCCCTGTTGGACAAAACATGAAAAATGAGCCAAGCCAATGTTTTACTGTTCCATTTTAAAATAAAGGAAAAAAAAAAAAAAGAAACAATAAGGTCTTTAAAAAAAAAATAAAAAAATAAAAATCAGCCTGTACTCATTTTTTAACTTCCACCTTTATTTTTGGTTTTCACTTAGCTTTCACCTAATTCCTTCTAATCACTCAAGAGCCAGATTTCAGTTCTTTTGTTGTTTACATAGTGACAAATACTAAACAGACTTGATTGCTGCTCTCAAATCACAGCAGAACAGTATCATTCCATGCAATTTCAGAAGAAATTCTCATCTCAGTCTAATTTCCTTTTTCAATTACTCAAAACTAAATTCAAACATTACTCTCTGAAACATTCCATAGTCTCAATCATACAATACATTTTTTTTTAACTTAATGGGAAATGATGCTGCCATTTGATGGTATGTAAATACAGATGACAATCTGTGATTCAACCAACTTAGGGCAGCTATACATATCACTCTTATTGCAAGATCCCTCATTTCAAACTGTAGTGAGGTACCCACATCACATGTCTCCTGTAGCAATGACTTCCACAAATTTAAAAGCAAATGGCCTTTTTAAAGGTATTATTTAGTGCCTGGAGTCATGAAAATCATTTCACGTAGCAATAGAATCATGAAAAAGCACAGAACTACAGCTGATAAAAGAATATATTTAATTCTTTCAGCCAAAGACTCATCTTGTACCACAACAGAAAGTTAATATAACTTTACTGAATACTTTAGAACTTGATAAGCACAAATACAGTATTATAAAAAAATCAATACTCAAGATAATTTACCTTTGGGCCAGGAATGCCTTTCACACCTGGAGACCCTGGTAAACCCTGAAACAATATTTACAGTGTTTGTTTATTGTTAAGGAGATTAGAAATGGTGTTTAAAAAGATCTTTGTCATGTTGAAGTATTTCTAGTCCTTTCACTTGATATTGAATCACTTTTATCCAATAACAGACCAAGCTTGATTTATTTCTATATATTATTCCCACTTCATGGATTGGCAAAAGGAGCACAGAAATGTGAGGAGTAGTGGCTTTTTCTGGCTTAGATTAGAAACATGTTCTCAGTCTCAGTATTCTGAGAGTAGCAGTAGAGAGTTTAACAGATACTTCTTGGATACATTTCATCTCCTCCTCACTTCTATGCAAAATCTCATTGCAAGTAGGCTTTTACCAAATTTTCTTCCAAGCTTAAGAGCCCACTTTGTATTACAAATTTGCTTCCAGTTCTGTTTTCATACAGCTCCTTCACTACATCCTCCCAGCAACTGCTCTTGTAGTAGAGTGTTTCAAGGAAGTTTCTATTTAGTTTTTGACAATGGGCACAGCTTTCAGACTTATTCAGTTAATGTGCAAGGATTCCCTTCTAGGAGAGTCCCTAAAGCACTACTGATTCCCTATAACTTCACCACAGGGGATGCACTAAAAGTCTCATTCCCCTGCAGAAAGAATCCTGAGTGTGAGGCCCTCCAGATGTTCTGAGCCAGCAGAATACCAGAGAGACAATTGTTCCTCTAAGGTATGTAGACTAGCATGTTGGCTCTTCCAGCTCACTCAAGGAATAGATTTGAGCCTAGTCAGAACACCAGCTCTAACTGAGGTCACACCATAATATCCACAGGGTCTCATATACGAGAAACCCTAAAAGAATTCCATACTGGCCACAAACATTTTGTAAGACAGAGTTCCTCACTATGGTACCATGAGGAGTTTTAGGCTTTTGTGCAAACCTTTTAGATAGCAGAATTTCATCTTGAGTTACACACGCTCTTCCTGGGCCTTTTGCTTAGGTTTTCATTTAAAATACTCCAACATCAGCCTCAAACTAACCTGTATAGGCCTTTCTATGATTTGAACTGAGCCTAACTTTCAAAGATAAAATACCTGATACTTACTGGCAGTCCCTGAAGTCCTGCATCACCTGGAGCTCCGGGTTTTCCTGGTTCACCCTGAAAACCATTGACAGTTGTAATTTATGCAAATCAAACAAAAGGGAAAATTTCATTTCTGGAACACAGAGATGGGATCTGTAGTTCACTCAGTTACCCTAATACTGTGCATAAAGCCACAGGCAGCAGCATAATAAAAAGGTACAAATGAGTGACCCAATGCAGGGCACTATCAAAGCTCATATACATGCCAACTGTGCCTTACTTTTGCTCCGGGCATTCCAGGGATCCCTTCCCGGCCATCGACTCCTGGTAAGCCCTTGAAAGAACAAAAAAAGAAGAAAAAAAAAAAAGGTATTGTTATAGAGACTTTGTGCAAGCACTCTGATATACAAATTAGCACGACATGAAGCAAATGAAAACATTTAATATACATACAGGCTCTCCTTTAGGCCCAGGGAGACCATTTATTCCTCTTGTACCTTGAGGGCCCTAAGAATAATAATAATAATAAAAAAAAAGAAAATAAAAACATTTAAATGAGAGATATAAAGAATGTCAACATATACTCATTCAGATAGGCATTCCTTTGAGAGTACCAATTGCAGTGTATGGTTATATGCTGTTGGTTCTAAGTAACTGATGTTTGGAAGTCAACACAAGTTAAAATTTGTCTGTGCTCACCCTTTCTCCCTTTGGGCCTGCCTCTCCCAGTGGACCTCTCTGTCCTTGATCCCCCTACAAGAAAAAAAAAAAAAAATTTTAGCAAAAAAACCCAGAATAACTTACTTGCATTTATTACCTAAAATCTCCAGCAAATCATCAGTACAATTCACACTTGGTTAAAGCAGACACCTTAAACTCATACTATATTTTAAAATTCAGTTTCTTAAAACTGCAGCTGACAGCTACCTGCCCTGTACAGGTTTTGTTCTAATGAATTAATATTTTCTGGTTAAAAATCTGAAAAAATCCCAAGCCACCCTAATGCAGTATTAGGACTCAAAATGAAGAGGCAACAATAACAGACTAAACGACTAAAATATGTTTATCTATCCCATAGTTCCTTGAGGACAGCAAGAGATTCTGGCCTTGCCATCACTATTATATCATTTATTCACCTGTGGGGAAAGAATGGAATTGGATAAATCAGAGGCTTTTCTGATTTATAGCCACAAGGTTTCAGGACTCAGTATCTGTGTAAGCCCTGGGAAGTGTTAGGCTAACACACACTCTACTTACCGGTGCACCAGGAAGACCCTGGGGACCAGGCTCACCATCAAGCCCACGAGCTCCCTAAAAAACAAGTAGATAACACAAAACACTAAAATGAAGTGCTGAAACACTAACAAGTTATCCTCCCTCCTTCCTGGTTTGATGGGAGGGATTTTTTATGGCTCTAATTAAAAACAAACAAAAAAAAAACACACAAAAAAAAAAAAACCAAAAAAAAAAAAACAAAAACAAAAAAAAAACACCAA
>JANHGN010013021.1:0-14074 GCA_024605025.1 Megaceryle maxima | reverse complement strand
ATACAATATATTATTTTCAGGTGAATTCAGGTATATTTCAGCTATATATAGAATTATATATAATATATTAATATATAATTATCATGTGACCCTGACTTTGTGCTATTTATTGCTCTTTGTTTCTCTTTATTTCTGCTGAGATTCAAACACAGCCTTTCCTCTACTGTAGAGGAAAAAAATATGTTTTCAAGTGCTGTTATAACCCAAAGAGTGTTTAGATGGTAATTATTAGTTTGGTTTGGGTTTTTTGTTTTGTTTTGTTTTTTTCTATAGGTACCTTCTAGAAATTGAATAAATCTATATTTTTAGCAAATGCAGTAGTACTTACAGGTGGACCAGCACGACCTACTTCCCCAGGAAGTCCTGCAGCACCAGCTGGACCCTATAACAACCAATTTAGATAGTATTTTTAAATCATACCATACCTCTATAACAAGCATCCAAGGAATGAGAACAATAAACTATGCCTTAACACCAATAATCTTGTCTCATATACCACAGACCTAAGCTGATAAGGGCATACATAACATCAGAATTAAAACAGGCTCTTTTTTCACTGAATTATTTTTTATTATGGTGTAAAGCTTTACTGAATATTTAAACAGATTCATGAAACAGTATATTTATGAATTGTAAAAATTATACTTACAGGTGGTCCAAGAAGACCCTTGCCCTGTGAAATATTAAAAAAGGTCAGAAATGTGGGGAAGGTTCCACACCTAGTCAAGCTGTTTGCCAAGAATAGAGTAACTGAGATAAAAAGGTACCAAAAAAATATATATTTGATTCTGCAAAATAATTCTGAGAACTTTTTTAACTAATGCTAAATATCTATTCTATTATTAGGTAATCAATATCTGGAGAAAAATTTAATTACTGATTACATTGCCTTGTAGTAGCATTTAATTACACATATTTACAAACACTTACAGTTCCACAAAGGAATGCAGGCATTAAAGCCTTTGAAGTTTAGCTAACTATCAAGTACTGTGATAAACACATGCTATAATAATTTCCTTCTAACAGTGCATTGAAATTGATAATAAAAGATAATTGGGTTTGTTTTTTGTTTGTTTGGGTTTTTTTTACCAATGCTTCCCTGCCTAAATCCATTAAAATAGCACTTTTTGGTAATCAGAAAGAACACCAAACATTTTCCACCATTATTTCCCTGAATCATTTTAATGGAAAGTGCCCAAGATACAAATGTGTTTCTGCCTATTTGGACAATACATTTCTTCTAAGAAAACAGATCCCTCAGTCTTGCATTACTAAAGCAAAGGGATAATTTTATAGAGAACAATGTCAATTATGTGTATGAAACACTTGTAGATTTAAGTATAGTTGCAATTTTTATATGCAGGTGATGGGATGTCATAAAATGCCTGGGCTGAGTTGTTTAAACTCCCGAGTTGGAGTTTAAACCACAGAATATCATACCAGGATTGTATCTGCAAGATTGTCTTTAGAAAACTCAGTATAATACAGAGAATGTTTCAAGCATTTATCAGTCATTCCATTTTAACCATTTAAAACACAGCAGAAAGTAAAATTTTTCACCTTGCATAACCTACATAGTTCCTTTGCCATTAGTTAACATTCCCTTGCTGCAATTCATTATATACATGTCTATATTTGACTATACAAATCAAACTTCCCCTCTGTCACATACTTGATATTATAATACCACCTGCCTCTGAAAGAAGGAAACTGACTACTTTCAGGTTCTCACTGGAACATGAGGAGTCCAAGGAGCTAGGGCTGTCCCCCAGCAATCCATACCCCCCCCTCACCCAGCTACTCCACCCTTCTGGCCATGAACTCCTTGTAAGCAAACCAAGTTGCAGAATTGAGAGCTCCAGGGCAATCAGCCAGTTAGAACCTGCACAGGTCAGTTAATGATCCCAACCAGCTGCCTGTAGTCCTGTCTCTCTCTGTGTCCTAAAAGGGAAAGCCTCACCATGCAGCCTGAGACTGCAGTCATACACTCTTAGATGTCTTCTTTGGAGATGCTTATCTGAGCCACAGAGCACATGGAGTATGCAGGCAGTAATCCACAGCCTAGAACCATCTGGTTCAGAGGGACTCGCCCTGCAGATCTGGTAAGTACGTTCACATCATCAGTGCAGACCTGCCACCATCTACCACAAAGAGTCACATTCCAACATTTCTATGTGTACTCTTTGTCAGAAGCTGTGCTTTAGCAGACCTTAAAATATTGTAAATTTCTCTATCAGTAAATTCACACAATCCTCCCCACCTGTCAGATCTGTAAAACACTAGCAGTCTATCAGCTGATAGACATGTGGGGGGAACTTAACAGAGAGAATGGACTGAAGGGTTCAATCCATGCACTGGATGTAGCAGCCCCAGGTGCATTTACCAGGGCCAGACCAGAGATATCAGCATATTTGGTGGTAAATTGCTTGAATTGATCAGAAGTATTCATCTAAATTTTACTAAATCTATTAAATTCTACTAATAAATCCATCATTTGAGAGACTATCTGCCAAGATAGAAGTCAAAGAGAGTAAATTAAAACTAAATGATGAAGGTGGAAAAAAAAATAGGAAAAAAAAAAAAAAGGAGAGTAAGAAGAAACCACTGAAGATTGCTAGGATACATAATATCCTTTCTTACAGTTGCCCTGAAGTCCTAACTTGGCCAATAAATTCCACTGGATGAGCTTGAAAAACAGTGATAATAATTTAAAACTGATTAATGTTGTAGCCAAGGCTTCTGACTCTGTTTGCACTGAGCATTTTAACAACTTAAGCAAGGGTTTTTTCTGAGAAATGAAGTCTTTGGATAACCTTTCAGAGACTACTCCACTTGCAAAAGGCCACTGATTGAATTCAAAGCAATGCATAATTACACCTCAATACTCAATTAATGATGCAATTAGTATGCAGCCTTGTAAGCATGCTTTTTGTGTTTCTAGTAAAAAAGGTCTCATGGATCAAACCAAAGACCTGAAAAGGTTGAACAGTCACTTTAGTTCTCAGATTCTCTAATTCTCTTACTACAAGCGTGAATTAGAACCATCACATTCCAGCATCACCACTTCTATTTATTTTTTTTTTTAACTTTTTATTGGGTTTCATTACTTTAAGTTTAATCTCACTAAAGGTGAGATGAGCAGTGTTGGCAATTTTAAGAAACTTCCACTAACTGCTCTATTTCTTCAGCAGCTTAAAGCCATTTATCAAAAGAAAAGCCCATATAAATGGAATTTCCCCCAAGAGGTCTATTTTGACCATTAATCTTTCCATGTGGATTCAGCATGTACGGCTTAACAACTATGAGGCTACAAAATCAAACACTAGGCTTCTTCCTAAAATGTGAGGTCAAAGGATTAACCTTAACCTTAATAATTACGAGGGTAATGACATGAAGTGACTAAGTATATCCATCTTTTCTGTACCTTTAAATAACTAAGAATTCTCCTTTCCTCATTATAAGTATTCCTGCAGATACAACTTTAAATGCAAGGTCCAGCTGCTTATTAAGCAGAGGCAGAACAATTCCAAAGGCAATCCCTACTGAGGTTCATTGAAGTGTCATCACCTTAAGACTGAAAGTCTCAGGGAAAAAAAAACACTAAAGAAATTTTAAAAATCACTTAACTTTGAACAGGAGTCCGAAATCTCATCAGATTTATTGCTTTTACAGTCTCAAAATAGGGTCACAAAAGACCTGAATCAGGTAAGTGCTACTCTGAATGGAATCAGCATTCTACCTTGATAAATTGGTCCAGTTTGTTGCTGCCCCATAGTAACATCTCCACTTATAAGTTGACATTGACCCTCTTTACATATACTTTATATACCCATTTTTCTGAAGGTTCTTAAATTATTTATTCTCACATTAGTCTGTTAATGGTGAGGTAAAATAATGTCTATTTTCCTCAAGTCAGTTTCTATTTCAGTTGACAGGCTAAAATACCACAGTATTTTAACCTAGCATTTCATTAATTCAGGTTTAACTCCTCATTTTTAATTCTCCCATAATAGTTCTTTTCACGTACACTTTTTTTCCGTATTACCTGGGTAACATATCTGACAGAGCTCAGCTATCTCATCATTCCAGCAACACATTTTAAAATGCATTGCTAGCAACCTAGAAATTATTTCCCCATCTGCTTGACAATAATAAAAAAAAAAAATAAACTAAGAAACAAAACCCCTCAACCCCCTAACTGAAAATTGTAGGGCTTTCAGTCTACCTGGAAGCTACCTCAGTTCTGCTATTTTCTGTAACCAAATTTAGCTCATATACTGAGTCTACAGACTGACCTGTCTTAGTATTACCTGTTTTCCAGATTTTCAGGTAAGAAACAGCACCCATGAAAATTAAACACAAATGTCCATAAAGAATGACTCACTTAAGTTTGAACATGTCTATAATTTAACATTTTAGAGAATAACATTATCATTTCCTCTCTGGACAAGTATCAAAATCATTGTTTAATATAAATGCAATGAAAGCTAATGGGATAGGGTCAAAAGCACAAATACAGTCGAAGGTACAGTATTTCACAGCAAGGAGTGCTATATCAGAATACAATGCACCTGATACCAATAATTTATCCAAAATAAAACTAATTTTTAATTAAGTTTAATTATGTGCAATCCTATTATAATTTCATGCCAGTCATCTTGTTCCATTGCTCATTTTCCTTGAGGTTTTTTCCTGGTTTCCTATATAATCTATATGCCAACCATCATTCACTTCTTCAACCCTGTAAAATTCCTAAAATTCACAATTATTTTCAGCCCTAAAGACCTATGCTAAATCCATCTTCATGCCAACTGGAACAGTAATCTTCACATGTCCTTTCTCATATTTTGTCTTGTTTTCATATGAAATAGCAAAGAAAGCCCCATACAGCATTTACACTTCAGTGATCCCATTTAAACACATGGCAAGGAGCTGAAACAGGGGTAACTGTAGGCTAATTTATGTAAATAAAGCATGGCCTCTCCTGTCTCTGTGGCATTTTCATAAAGAGATGGAGAACAGTGTTACATGTCCAAAACTTCTTATCACATCACACACACTTTCTTTTCTACAGCATACAATCGAAACATGTCCTTTCAGTAATATCCACAAAGTTGGATATAAAGACAAAAGGGTTCCTTAATGTACTACTTTTAGTATCTTATGAGTTTCTCTCAGAAACAGTTTCTGGCTTTTCTTCACTAGGACTTCATTTAATGGTAAGAATCCTTCATATTGATACCTATGATCTAAAAAGCCTCTTTGTATACTAAATGTATTACTTACTGGAAGTCCACGAGCACCTGGCACTCCTGGCTCACCCTTTAAAAGATAAAAAAAAAAATAATTTTTCAAGAGGCATTGGCATAAAGTTTTGTAAACAACATACACATAGATGCTCTCACCTTTTGGAGGTTATCATTTAGTGGACAGATTCTGCAAGTATTATTCACATCACTGGTTTCAGTGAGACTTATTAGAAAGGAAAGACTTTCTCAATATTAAAAAGATTCAGTCTTAGGCCTCTTTTTCCCCCCTCAAAAAAGAGCATAATTCAAGAAGGCTGGTTACTCTGACTTCCAGTGTAGATTTCATTTGTGTGATAGCTGATGAAGTCAGGTTTCACTCTTCTGATTTGCACTGTGTATTACTGTGACATAATTATAGTACAAGGTGGAAAGAGCCTCACCATTACTGAAGATGCTCAACCTTAATGTCATCAATGTAATGCCACCATTCTTTACTGCTGGCTGGGGGAATGGAAGTTGCCTTGTACTGTGTGAAAAGGGCCCAATGGGTCTATATTCTATCATACTATAAGAAAGGCTGAAGCATCTCAGTAGTTGCAAAGAGAAGAGGAAGGGAAAAAAAAAAAAAAAAAACACCTCATCCTTTCATGCATAATTTTGTTCTTACCTTCTGACCTTTTGGTCCTGTGGCTCCACGTGAGCCATCAGGTCCTGTGAAACCCTTCGGAAGTAACATATACAATGTGAATGCAAAGGCTAAGTGGTTTTCTTAATCACAACAGAGAACATTCTAACACATAGGCTAATGAAGCTATTAAATGTTATAAGTAACTGCAGGAGTCTTAGAGTTCAAATGCCTATTTACATTTACAGATAGAACTGCCAAATTGAAAGCACTAGCTTCTGGTGACAAACATCAGTGCCTTCAAAAATTACTCAGTTAAATCACAATTGAACTAAACCCATGAACTCTCATGATCTTATTTCCTCTCAATGACAGATTGATGAATTTGGTAAATGGCTCAAGCTAAAAACAACTGCCAGTGTTTTCCATTTCAAATAAACTATTCATTCACACAAAAAAAACCCAAAAACCACCAGCCCCACAAAGATGCCAGGCTGGATTAGGGGTTACACTTTGAACCACAATTGTCTATCTGGCTAAAAATAAAAGCAATCATGATATTGTAACTACAAATTCATCAGATTAATTTGGAATTCTTTTGTTTTCAATTTTTTAACAGGCTTATATGACTTGGAAATTTCCACATAACCATAAAAAAAGCCTTGCTTTTACATTTCTCCAATACTTTTATTTTTTTGGTACACTTCCAGCAAACCAGTGTTCACTCAAAGGGATGTTTTCTCTGATAATTTGCTTTTGAAAGCTTACATGATCATTACAGGCAATTACTGTACAGTATCTTTATTCAGTCTATTAAATCTGACACTGAAAGAGTTTGTGAAAGAAAAATGAGATTTAGGAAGTCAGACCTGCCTCAACAATTAAATATGGAGGAAGGCAGGCATTGTAAATCTAAAAACCCAATTAAAAGTTGAATGCACAGTAGGAGTACAATAAAGGCCCATGTTTTGTCCTCAATTGAAAATAAAAGTTCACCATTTCAGAACACAGTGCTCTAGTATTACAGTTTCACTCATCCACTAATATGAGGGAATAGAGGACCTGGTAGAGGTCTATGAGGGAACATGCAAGTGCAAATACCAAAAGCTGAGCTAAGTTTTCACTTGATTTTGTTACCGTGAATTCTGGCAAGGAAAACAAAGCCATGCCTTTAGTGAACATTGGAAGAGGCAATGATTTTTAAGGATCTGGGTTTTTGATATGTACAAATGGGTTGTGGTCCTGTATTGTTTTCAGGATACAATGAAGAGGCACGAGATACCACTCATGGCAAGCCTATTGCCTCTTACAAATTTGAAATGTTAACAGTTTAACTAAAGACTGTTTCAGCTCCATGTCCACTAAATCTCTTTTCCAAAGCAAACTAAAAATTAACCTCTAACAGTATTGCAATCTTCAAGGCTTTTTCATTTATATAATCTGCAATATTCTCTAATATACTGGTTTATTGTATATAGTCTTTATTTATGAAGTTTTACATTATAGAAGTATTCTACCACTTAGGTAAATTAAACATAAGCTTGCCTGCTTCCAGGCCTTAAGATCTAAGTACTTATGTAGCAATCTTGCTTCATAGCAAGAATGCTTTCATACACTGCTCTCCACAAAGAAAGATGAAGAGCTTCCCAAAAACGTACAAAGGTGATTTCATGGCCACTAACTTACTCAAGAGATTCAAGCTAACAGGCCGTCAACACTAGATACCTCGAAACATTATTATTCAGTATTAGTTTCCACAGAGAACGGAAGTTACATTTGCAGGTGCAGGCCCTGCAGCGGCTGAGGTCTGGGAGGTTTTTGTCCGGAGTCAGTTGCAGAACGCAACACCTCCGCACATCCTTCGGGCGCTCAACGCCCGACGAGCAGCAGAGGCCCGACTGCGGCGGGGACCGGCGGGGGGCGCCCCCTGCCGGCCGCCCCGCGCAGGGAGGAGACGGCCTCTTGCCGCCGGTGCCTCGGGCCAGGGCCGCCGCTGGTGCCCTCGGCAGCCTCCTCCGCGCTACACGCTGCCCAACGCCCTCTCCCGAGCCGGGAGGGAGCAGCCCTCGGGCCTTGTGCTGCTCCTCAGCTGCTGCCCCGGCCGCCCTCAGCCCTGCTGTGCTCCTCTGGGAGAGCATCCTTCAGCCTGGAGAAAAGCTCCTCTCTCCCGCACACACCACTGGCACTCTGGCAACTGTTAAGGAAGCCAAAGACCTCAAAAGGAGGTCATGGTTCTACAGTATTTTTTTATTATTATTATTATTATTTTAAAAAATAAGTACGTAAATAAATAAATCCAGAAATTCCTGAGAAAAGAAATTCCAGAAGAGCAAGCATACTCACGTCAGCTCCTGGCTCTCCAGGCAGGCCAGGGGATCCTGGTTTGCCCGCATCCCCCTCTGGACCCTTCAGGATTTAAATGGACAGTTAAGAACATTTTGGAGAAGTAGGTAGAAATAAAACTCAAAACCTCTCACAGGAGTAAATGCAAAGTAGCTGAAATCACTTACTGGTGGACCAGGGGGGCCATTCGGTCCTCTCTCCCCCTGACAAGATATGAAAAGGAAGGTATTAGAGTTACAGCGACTTTTTATGGTCCCTCATAAAAAACACTGACTTACAGGAATAATCGAACTGATTCTTATTATATTAAATTAATATTAAATCCATGTGATTTCTATTATAGACTAACAGAAAGAATCACAGGAACTTCTGACAGGAACTGGGGGAAAATAATACATTAGCTCCTATCAGGAATAATACCACAAATCCTTATCATGCTTTACTATGATACTATGTAATCCCTTTTGAGATTAGAATTATAAACCCCCTGCACCCTATTTAAGGCAAATAATCACAGCATATGATGCTGATTATGTAAAATAAACAATCCTGTATTTTTCATATCAAAGATAATCTGAAAGGCCACCTTTTCCCCCAACCCAGCCCTCTACAGAGTGTAAGACCCATCAATTCTACATGTGTCTGCTGCCAAATTCAGACTCCTTGTGATCAAATGCTAACAGTAAGGACAGTTCAGGTACACCTTGAGACATTTGCTATATCCTAGGGAAGGCATGGGAAACACTTACATCAATGCCATCAATACCAGGAACTCCTGGTGGCCCTGGTGGACCCGGGGGGCCTGGTGGACCAGGGAGACCTCTCTGACGAGGAGAGAAAAAACGACCAATTAGAGCCTGGCAAACCTGTGAGAGCCACCCTGGGGGGACTGGCACAATAGGAAGTGTCTTATGGGTTAGGCAGGGGGTCAACAGAGGTCATGAGGAGCTTGTGTCCTCGCTCCCTGCATGTCAGGACCCACAGGCCCTATATGCCATCTTAGCTATCGCTGTGATGGCCAGAAATACTCCCCTCAGGGGTAGAATTGGGATGTTAAATCCCCCTCCCCTGGCCCAGTCACCCTCCTGCAGCCCACAATTCTGGCAGGGCCAGGGCAAGGCAGAGGGGACTCAACCCCCCAACACAGAAAGATCTGACCACCGTATAGCAATGATAGGGTGGCTGAAATTAAAAGAGTGTTCTTTGCAAATCCAACACTGAAATTCACTACTCTAATTATTCATTCAGCCAACACAAAGGAGACAGTCTTCCTAAGAGTCCGTTCTAGCAAAGAAAACTTAAAGCAGCCCTTTCCCTGCCCTGCTGCCGGGCTCCGCGGTTTCCCCTAGTTCCTCAGGATACACCGGCATCTACAGAGCCGCTTTCTCAAAGCACCAGGCTCCCGAGGGGAAGGCGGGAGGCGCCATCAGCCTGTGGAAACCGCGAGAAAGGCTTTACAGGTCTCTGTACCTATAATGGGGGGCTCTGTTCTCGGAGTAAGCTCTGGCTGCGGCCCCACAGCGCTGCTCTGTGAGCAGGAGGCAGGCCCGGGCCCTGCCGGGGCCCTGAGCCTGGCCCCTCACTCCCCACAGCGCTGCTGGTCTGAACGCCTTTCCTTCACACACCAGTCTTCCCAGTAACAGTCCATCCAGCGGTAGTTGTAGATGGAGCTCAGGCCCCGCCATGTCACCTGCCTGACGCGCACCATGTAGGCACACACATGACACCCACCGTCCTGCACTCAATTCGCCTTCACCCTGCAGAAGTGCTAGCGCTGTGTCAGGGCCAGCTACAGCTACTAAGAGGAAGAAAAGGGTGGAAGACTCTCCAGCGGGTGGGCATGACAGAGAGCAGCCTTCAGTCCCTCTGCACCGGTGCCCTTTCCCTGAGCGCGAAGCACCGTCCCTCCCCTCACACTTACCTCGATTACAGTCTGGCTTATCTGCGGGGGAGAAAAACATTCCAAGTCAGAAAAAACTTACTTGAGCCAAGCAGAGGCAAACAACGTGCAGAAAAAGCCCCAGAGGCAGGAGGCCGCGCAAAGCCCGGGTCATGGCGATGGAGGGAGCGGGCTGAGGCTGCTGGGGCGGGCGAGCGGCCGAAAGGTGAGCACCGCTGCAGCCCCTCTCGGCTGCCTCCCAACGCCTTGGGGAGGGTCTCGGGGATTGGAGGAAAGATGAAGGCTGGGCAGGGGAGGACTGAATGCCAGCAGCGCCTTAACCCTTTGCCCTGCTGCAATTGCTCTGGGCACCGACCCGCACCATCCCCCGCCCCCTGCCGCGGGTTTCCCGCCGTCGGGTTCCCCGGTGAGGAGGCAGCTGCGGGGAGGCGGCTGCGAAAATCCCTTCTGCCTGCAAGGCACAGTTTTCGGGAGTCTCCCACCCAAGCAGCGGGTGAGGGAGAGGGGGAAGAAAGTAAATCACGGAAGGGTTAAAATGAAGCTGCTGCTGCTGCTGCTCTGGGGGTTGGATTTCTAAAGGCACCAAATTCCAGGCAGGTAAAAAATGGTATCTTGGGCCAGAAAGGGGGAAAAAAAATAGAGACTCCTGTGGTCTGCCCCCAGCAGGCAGGGACTCGGTGTCAGCCTGGCGGTGGACAGGGCCGGGCAGGGGCAGGGGGCTCACCCGGGCCGGCAATTCGCCGCAGCCTTCGCGCTGGGGCCGCAGGGGGTCACAGTGAATCACCATCCACTGGATTTCGAACTGCAAAGGAGATAAAGATCATCACGTTAATTGCCGTCGGGGGGGCAGACTGGCCGAGGGTGTAACAGGAAGAACACCGGTCAGCTAACGGCATGTTTTAAAAGGTAGGTATTTAATGATAATAGCTACGGGTGTATCGGAGAGCTCAGTCCAGAGCAGAGCTCTACCCTGCGCTCCCTCACCCCTGACTCTGGAGATCTTTTAAAGAGGGGGCATAAACCTACAGAGAAGCATTTAAAGAGAAGGCGAAATTCATGTGTCTTTTTTTTACACGTTCTTTATAAGCACCGGCATTTTTCCTCATGCTCTGTGGTGGTTTTGTCAGACACAAAAAGATTTTCCGTGAGTGGGTGTTTGTGCCCGTGCAGAACAGTAGGTCCTGGGACAGAAACGTGGTCTAAGTGTAAAAAGTTTAGAAAGATGTATTACAGGCACACTGGCAACAGTCTGCAACTGGGTAATACTCGTCTGTGAAATTTCACATCTTCTTTGAACGTTTGTATTCAGCACTGGAAAATGACACGGGATTAAGGCAAACCTCTTCTCAGAAACTACAACAAAGACTTGCTTGATGTGATGTATAGATTAAAAGAACATACCCTCTGCTGAAAGTTGCTGAATAGCTCAAACATACAGCTTCAGAGGTATATCCGTTGATATATAGCACATCACATGGAATTCTAAGTACCAGAAACACATTACACTGTGCATATTTATGGTATCTAAGTTTTAAAGTTTTGGGTTGTTTTCCCTTTCCATGATGCATTGTATCAGTTTGGTTTACAAAACACTAATGAGTGGTTTATCCAGATATTTCTCAGTTTTATGATAAAAATTAAGAGGCTCCTATTCATTTATTTTCATTATGGATGTCTGAGGAGCTGGCGGGAAAAAAACTTTGGTTGTTTTTCTTTTCTTGTTAAAACATCGAGTCCTAATATGGAAAAGACTGATTTGGTTGTTTGGTTTTTTTCTGAGAGGCTGAAAATAGAAGTAACTGTTTGGGGGCTTTCACTTCTTATTTCTTTGCATCTCTGAGTCTGTCTTCTTATTCTGTTGAGTAGGTCCCCACCATCCCTCCCACGACATAATGTCTCAGTGCTTCCTTGGATGCCTTCTGTGCTCCATGTGGGATATATCATTGCTCTTTTCAATTCCAACTTATAGCTGATGCAGAAGGCAGACTGTCATTCTGAGATGCTTTCCTCTCCTGCCACCATCCTTACATTGACTTAGTTGCATACTGACTGCTAGAGATAATAAATGATTTGAGTCTGAAGTCCTTTGAGACCTCTGCAAGACAGCCACATATCCACAAGTTGGGTTGTTTTTTTGCTTTCACCTTCACCACTTCAGTGTTGCCACTCCTGAAACCCTCGCTATCACATCTCTACTGTTCTGTGTACCTTTCAGTCACCAGTTTGCAGAGTGCTGAGACTGGAGCATAAAAGAGGCAGTGCTCTCATTTCTTTTGCCTGTTATCTGACACCACTATCTGTGAGTCGATTCTCTCCCTCTTTTATCCAATTCTCATTTTCAAACCTTTCCCAGTCCTTAATAACAGACAACTGAATGTTGTAATATACACATAAAAGAATTGAATGTATACTATAATTTGATGCTACAAGACATCAATACAATAATAAAAATAAGAAGGTATCTGGATTCTGAAGATGAGGATTTATGAAAAGGCATAAAAATAGGATCAAATGATATCTATATGATGATTTATAACTCGATTCTGAGTCCCGAGTGTCTACATTATTTACCTCTGAAGCTCACTTGCAGAGGCAAAGAGGTCCAAAGCTGGCTCTAAAGCAGTTTATAATCTATTTCTGATGTAAAGAACACTCCGTTTCTGATTTAAATTAAGATAGTCATGGTTTAAAGTGACAGATTTTCTACTTTTTCATTTGTTCTGTTTAATATTCAATTAAAATTATATTAAATAATATTTGAACTGAAGTTAACCATTCAATAGTTAGGAAATACCATAATTAAGGTTGCCTGTACAAGTCTAATCTGTATGTAATCTGAAATTATTTTATTCCACACTTCTTTCCTCAGAACACCTTCCTCCTTTACAAGATCAAATGAGCAAGGCCATGGAAATGGTTCCCAGACTGCAGAAACTGTAAGTTTGGAAGTTAAGTGAGGCAAAAGGCAGTAAAAAAAGAAAAGGTGAAAGGATGGCTTAGTGGAAGAGGCAGACAGATGCCACTGAATGAGCCTGCTTTTGCTTCATAATTCTTATATAGTGCTGACAAATTATTTAGATGAAAATAGCCACATTAGAGAGCATTCTGCATGGGGCAGGAGGAGAAGGGAACTGGATGCCTGAAATGAAATATCTGGGTAGGAGTTATGCAAAAAAGCTGGTCATTAACAACAGTAACTGAAATCAATAGTCTTGAGCTGTGCTTTCAATTTACAACGTGGTACAAAATCTGAAAAAATTACTTAAGACATACCACCAGCAGCCAATATCTGCATCAGCACATTCTGTTTGGTTTATGTAGATAATAATTGCTTCTTTCTGTGTATGTGTGTATAGGTTTTGGCTTTGTACTAAGGTGAGAAAGATTGGAGATGATAAAATGCTAATTACTGGATTGGTTAGACTTCGATGTGTGACTTTGAAACAAATGCAGTATCTATGTCTTAAGAGAACACTACTAGCGAATGCATATACAAATTTTTTAAGCTTGACCTCATTTTTTCAACTTTGAACATAATCAATATTAAAATAGAGATAAATTTATTAATGAGATTATAAAATGTAATTGTTTGCTGCAGTGGGATCTTGTCTCACTGAGCCAGAAAATCTTTTTAGTGTCTCACATTTTTTTCCAGTGTTCATGAATGGCCAATGAATCATTTTGTTTTACTCAAGATGGGATATGAGAGGTGAGCTTTAAGTAAGGCCTGATACTCATGAGTTTAAGACACACAAAAAAAAGTCTGAATAAACAAGGCAGGCATCCTATGCAAAAAAAGTACCTAGCATAATTCCAAAAGACTGTACCATAATGTAAATGTAAAAGGAGTTGAAATATTTTGAACATGCAGCTTTAATTTGGCATTTCTTAGTTCACAGTTGCTTAGGCAGCATTCTTTTCTAAAAAAATAAACTACGGGTGCTCTGTGATTTTTTT
>JANHGN010013019.1:0-33596 GCA_024605025.1 Megaceryle maxima | reverse complement strand
AGACATTCAAGGTGGGGCTTGATGAGGCTCTGAGCAACCTGCTCTAGTTGAGGATGTCCCTGCTCTCAGCAGGGGGGGTTGGACTAGATGACCTCTAGAGGTACCTTCCAACCCAGATATTTCTATGTTTCTGTGCTGCCACATCAATCACAAATCACAGAGTGGTAGGGTTTGGAAAGGACCTCTAAAGATCATCTAGTCCAACTCCCGCTGCCAGGGCAGGTTCGCCTAGAATAGATCACACAGGAACAAGTCCGTGGCTTTTGAAAGTCTTCAGAGATGGAGATTCCAGACCTCTCTGGGCAGCTCTGTTACTCTCACAGTCAAGAAGTATTTTCTCATGTTGAGATGGAACATCCTCTTTTACAGTTTATGACCATTACCCCTAATCATGTCACTGGACACCACTGAGAAGATCCTGGCCCCATCTTGCTGACACCCACCCTTTAGATATTTATAAGCATTGATAAGATCCCCCCTGAACCTCCTCTTCTCCAAGCTAAACTGAGCCAGCTCTCAGCCTTTCCTTATACGGAAAGTGCTCCAAACCTTTAATCATCTTAGTGTGCCTGTGCTGGACCCTCTCCAGTAGTTCCTTGTCTTTGAACTGGGGAGCCCAGACCTGGACACAGTACTCCAGGTGAGGCCTCACCAGCATAGAGTAGAGGGGGAGAAGAACCTCCCTCGACCTGCTGGCCATGCTCTTCCTAAAGCATCCCAGGATGCCATTGGCCTTCTTGTCTGTGAGGGCACACTGCTGGGTCATGGTCATCCTGTTGTCCACTAGGACTCACAGGTCCTTTTCCTCAGATCTGCCCTCTAACAGATTATCCCCCACCCAACCTGTACAGAGACATGGGGTTGTTCTTCCCCAAATGCAGCACTTCACACTTGCCCTTATTGAATTTCATTAGATTTCTTCCCGCCCAGTTCTCCAGCCTGTCCAGGTCACACTGGATGGCAGCACATCCTTCTGGCATGTCAGCCACTCCTCCCAGTTTTGTATCATCAGCAAAGTTGTTCAGAGTACACTCTATCCCTTTGTCCAGGCCACTGATGTATATATTGAATAGGGCTGGACATAGCACAGACCCCTGGGGGATGCCACTAGCCACATGTCTCCATCTGATTCTGGCCCACTGACCAGAACTCTCTGAGCTCTTTCCTTCAGCCAGTTCCTAATCCATCTGAGCACCCAATGATACAGTCTGCACTTCCTAAGTTTGGCTGTGAAAGTTTAAGGTTCTGCAGATCTCATGCTGAAGTACTTTCAGTGTTGTAGCTCTTACTAAAATCAGAAACTTTCAAGAAATGTTTGGGTCTAATAAAAATGATCCAAAAGGAAAGTCTCTACCATTCTGCAAAGCAAACTTGCAGAGATCTGGAAATATTCAAGCCATTTATGATCTAGAAATCTGATTAATTTTTTTGCCACTGCAAACCTGTTTCTCAGGCTGCAATAACACAGTCAATTAACAATGTGCCAGGTTTATTTCCTGCATTCAATGTCCAAAACTTTTGTGAAGAGCATTAAAGATTGATATTTTATTCTGTGGGTACTCTGGGTATTCAAATGCTTTTTTTTTTTTAATTTTTTAATTTTTTTATGACAAATTAGTAGTGTGGAAATTCCTTACACTTCCCATGCAAAAGCTGACTTTCTATTCCCCTGGGAAAGAAAGTGTTGAAAACCAAAAAGTTAGTGGAAAACTAACTTGGTTTTTGGGTAATCTAGTGGGGAAAAACACTTCCTCTCCTGTATGTTTGGAAGGGAAATAGCTTACCCTTCAGGTTTATAGGAAGACAAACACTGCTAGGTCAGGAGTCTGGGTAAAATCCAAGTCACCCTAGTGGGGAACTATGCCCATGGATTTCCTCCTCCCTTTGTCTCTCCTCTCCCCCCCACTCCATACATGTATGTAACGTTTTGCAGTTTGTTAGAGGACAGGACAGGGGGAGGAAGAAAGGGCTACCCAGAGACTTGTAGGACAGTCATCTCAGTAACAGGAGCAGAACATATACTTGGGATACAGTGGGTGATTTGCTTTTTCCTATTAGGGCTTAAAATAAATGTAGTATAATCAGAAAACATCAACAATTTGCTTTTGAGTCTTCTACATGCTAGAAAAGAACTAATAGCAGTGTATAGATCACCCAGCTCATAGTTTATAAACAAGTTTTGGTAATGTCTAGTGCATGTACATGACTTGTGGGGGTTCTAAAAGTGACTGAGCCTTGGATCATCTTCTATGCAGAGATGACCCACTGGGGGGCTGTGTAGAGAGCTCAGCCCTGAGTTGCCCATAAGCCATAGACCAAACAGGACAGTGCTGAATCATTCAAGACCTGAAACCTGAGCTGAAATCCCTCAACAAATAATATGCCCTGAGTCTCAATCCAAACCACTATTCAGTTGCCTGAGAAAGTAAGATAAAGAGAACCTGAAGGGTTTCAGTGTTGATTTCAGCTGACAACCTTTTGTATCCAAATGGTATAATTCACTCAGGCATAGTCTTGCCCACATTCATGTAAATCAGGGGATGAAACTCCTAAGGTTCAGGTTAGGAATCGGGAGTCATCTCTCCAAAGCTTCATCTCATCTGTATGGAGACCCTTCCTCTTGTTCAGGACACTGGCCAAGATCACTTTTCTGGGATTGAGAGCCCTTATTCGGAGGGGTAAGTGAATATTTAGCATGCTGTAAGTTTGTAACTGTGGGCTGTTAACTAATACACATATATTTAATGCAATTTTTAGGTTGTTACAATGTATTCTTGCTTTTAAATTGAAACAGCGTATTCCTGCACTCCATCCATGAAAATCTGCAATAGATAAATTTAATCTGTATTAAACCTGTGAGTGAAACTCAATGATTGTTTGCTTGAGCCTTGCAGTCTAGTATCTTTTTACCACAACTAGGCTTACACATTACCTCTACTGATCATCTGATAGCCCATGTACTAGAATCAAGTGGTCACAGCAGAGTGGGCATTCAGTGTTTTCACCTAAAGCACCCATGAAACATCTTAATTTGAACAAGCATGCTTATAAAATGTCATCACCTAGAATGACTGTCTCCAAAATAAGGATAGATTTGGGTGTATATATTGCTTTAGAATAAGGGATTAAGCTATACAAACCTAAATAATTGGATTGAGGCTTCTTTGCTCAGTCATTCAGTTGCTCCTGTGGCAGATGCAGTCTCCCTGACAAAACACTGACAGACACCTGACAAAGACCAAGGCTTGCTAAAGACCTGATAAAGATCAGCTTGGGCACCTCATGGTCTAAGCCCTTGGCCTGCCTTTGTTGTGCACTTCACTCCAGCAAATTGGAATGACCGCAGTTCAGTCTTGACTAGGGTACAAATGGAGCCTCACAGCAGGGCTCATTTTGAGTCAGTTACCTCAGAATAAGTGGGTGGACTGCATCCAAGGACACTTCCAGAGACAGAGTCCTCACTCCCTCTTGGGTGAGAGAATATTTCTTCTGGATATATCCTTAAGTGAGCCCTCACGCCTTTTGGGTGAGAGATTCCCTTTTGGGTATGCTTTTGTGGAAGGTTTTCCCTTTCATGAATGAGTGTGTGCACATTTTGGTTCATCTTTCTAGAAAGAGTAATCCTTAAAGCGTAGGTATTAGCATGTAATTGTATATTCCTGACTGACATTTGAACTTGAAATTTTATTTTGTCAGGAGTGCTGGGCAATTTTGGTTGCAATAAATTCCCATTTGGGTTACCTGCTGCTGTCTTTCTTGTGGGTGCTCTACATGCTGAAGTTTTAAATTAGTATCAGAAGTACTACCCTGTTTTTCTCTCCTGTCTTAAAAAGTCCCTTTCATAGAAGAGATGGTGTCATTTTGAAATGGAAATACTTGTTCAGCCAGACATCAGAGCAATGTCGCTTAGAATAAAATTGTACTTACTAAAGATTTGACCCTAAAGATTTGATTTTGATCCTTAAAATACTTTCAGTATCTTTTTATTCACATGTTTTCTGTTACTGAAAGGAAATTGATGCACTTTCCCATCTTATTTTCTGTACAATAACCAAAATATACTGAATACCTTTATTTGTGATTAACACATATTGCTTGCCTTTGCTATTCATCTTGATAACTGTATCTTTCAGGAAGACTCTCTTTTGGTTTTATTCTCTGGGCTTTTTGGTTTTGTTTTTTGGGGTTTTTTTTTGTGTGTGGGTTTTTGTGTGTGTGTGTTTGTGTTTTGGGTTTTTTTTTTAGAATTTATGAGTTTGAGGTCAAAAGTGGAAAAAAAAAACCCAGCAACCCATACCATTTTTCTCTACCCAGACATATCTTTTTCATCATAGTAAAAGATGAACCAAGAGACATCACAGATTTCTTCATCAGTTTCTTCTGATGACTAGGGAGGTTTCTTATACAAACTGGAGTGCTTAGTTAATAGTCTGACAGCAGAAAAGGAGCACAGGAAGGAAGAATAGCTGAGCCAGTTTGCTTAAGCAGCTGACCCCTGTAATAAGGTGTTGCCTTCTACATCAGCAGCCATCTGGAATGCATGGAGTTACATATGGGAAAGGGTGATGAGCAGGTTGAGAGTATATGGGTTAAGATTAAAGGGAAGACAAGGGAAGGTGATGTTATGGTAGGGATCTGCTAGAGGCCACCTGACCAGCAGAGCCAAGCAGATGAGGCCCTCCACAGGCAAATAGAAATGGCTTCATATTCACAGGCCTTGGTCCTTGTAGGGGATTTTAATCACCCTGACATCTGCTGGAGAGATAACACAGCAAGGCACCAGCAATTCAGGATGTTCCTGGAATGTGTAAATGACAACTTCCTCCTCCAAATGGTAGAGGAACCAACAAGGAAAGGGGCTCTGCTGGACCTTGTTTTGACCAACAGTGAAGGGCTGGCTGGTGACTGATGTCAAACTTGGGGACAACCTTGGCTGCAGAGACCACGAAGCGATAGAATTTAAGATCCTCAGGACATCTAGGAGGATGTACTCCAAGCTTACGACCCTGGACTTTGGACGTGCAGACTTTGATCGCTTCAGGGATCTGCTGGCCAAAGTGCCATGGGACAAAGCCCTGGAGGGTAGGGGGGCCCAGGACAGCTGGTCAGTATTCAAGGATCACCTTCTCTGTGTCCAGGAGCAAACTATACCAGCAAAGAGAAAGGTAGGAAAGAATGCTAGGAGACCTGCCTGGATGAACAAGGAGCTCCTGGAAATGCTGTCACATAAAAAGAAATTCTACAAGGAGTGGAAAGAGGGACAGCTAGAATGGGGGGTATACAAGGAAGCTTCCTGAGCAGCAAGAGACCTGGTTAGAAAAGCTAAAGCTTAGTTAGAATTAAATCTAGCCAGGGGGATTAAGGGAAAAGCTAAACATTTCTATATTAATGACAAGAAAAACACTAGGGAGGATGTGGGCCCCCTAAGAAAGGAAATGGGAGAACTGGTGGCAAGTGATACTGAGAAGGCTGAGGTTCTCAACAACTTCTTTTCCTCAGTCTTCACTGGCTGTGAAGACTTTTCCTCAGTCTTCACCATCACAGATGATAATGGCAAGGGGTTGGATGAAAGAACTGCCCTTTGTAAGTGAGGATCAGGTTCGTGACCTTCTGATGAAGCTGAAAGTGTGCAAGTCCATGGGACCCGATGGGATACACCCACGGGTGCTGAGTGAACTGGTGAATGAGGTTGCTAAACCACTATCTATTATATTCCAAAAGTCATGGCATTCTGGTGAAGTCCCCACTGATTGGAAAAGGGGAAATATTACCCCATATTCAGAAAGGGAAAGGTGGATGAACTTGGAAACTATAGGCCAGTCAGTCTCACCTCTGTGCCTGGTAAGATCATGGAGCAGATCCTCCTGAAGGCACTACTGAGGCAGATGAATAACAACGAAGTGATTGGCTTCAACCAACATGGCTTCATCAAGGGCAGATCATGCCTGACAAACCTGGTGGCATTCTATGAGAAGGTCACAACATCAATAGATGGGGGTAGAGCAACCGACGCCATTTATCTGGACCTGAGTAAGGCCTTTGACACTGTTCCGCATGACATTCTGGTCTCTAAGCTGGTGAAAAATGGATTTGATGGATGGACAATTCAGTGGATAAAGAAATGGCTTGATGGCCACTCCCAGAGAGTGGTTGTCAATGGGTCAGTATCCAAGTGGAGACCAGTGGCAAGTGGAGTCCCTCAAGGATCAGTACTGGGACCAGTCTTGTTTAACATCTTCATCAGCGACATGGACCGTGGCATTGAGTGCACCCTCAGCAAGTTTGACAACAACACCAAGCTGTGTGGGGCAGCTGACATGCTGGAGGGAAGGGATGACATCCAGAGGGACCTTGACAGGCTGGAGAGGTGGGCCCATGCCAACCTCATGAAGTTCAACAAAGCCAAATGTAAGGTCCTCCATCTGGGTCGGAGCAATCCCAAGCACCAATACAGGCTGGGCAGTGACTGGCTTGAGAACAGCCCTGAAGAAAAGGGCTTGGTGGTACTGGTGGATGAGAAGCTCAACATGAGCCATCAGTGTGCTCTTGCAGCTCAGAAGGCCAATCGTATCCTGGGCTGCATCAAGAGATACGTGACCATCAGGTTGAGGGAGGTGATTCTCCCCCTCTACTCCACTCTCATGAGACCTCACCTGGAGTACTGCTTCCAGTTCTGGAACGCCTGTTACAAGAAGGACATGGTTGTGCTGGAACGTGTCCAGAGAAGGGCCACAAGGATGATCAGAGGGCTGGAGCACCTCTCATATGAGGACAGACTGAGAGAGTTGGGATTGTTCAGGCTGGGGAAGAGAAGGCTCCAAGGTGACCTTACTGTGGCCTTCCAGTATCTTAAGGGGACGTACAAGAAAGCTGGGGAGGGACTTTTTAGGCTGTCAGGCAGTGATAGGACTGGAGGGAATGGATTAAAACTAGAGATAAGTTGATTCAGGTTAGACATTAGGAAGAATTTCTTCGCCATAAGGGTGGTGAGATACTGGAACGGTTTGCCCAGAGAGGTGATGGAAGCCTCATCCTTAGGGGTTTCTAAGACCATGCTGGATGGGGCTCTGAACAACCTGCTCTAGTGGGAGGTGTCCCTGCCATTGGCAGGGTGGTTGGAACTAGATGATCTTTAAGGTCCCTTCCAACCCTGACAATTCTAAATTATAAAAAATCTGACCAATTATGAAAACATGAATTTCAGCAAAATAAAGTATGAAAAAAAGGAATCTAAAGATACAATCTGAGGTAAAAGAAAGATTTTTATTTAAGAAATATTAAGAAATTCTAATTGTAGAATATATCTATTATTAGATTTGAGTTTGACAATACCGCCAAGTTGAGTGGTACAGTTTATTCACTTGAGGAAAGGGATGGCATCCAGAGGGTCCTTAACAGACTTGAGGAGTGGGTCCATGTGAACCTCATGAAGTTTAACAAGATCAAGTGCAAAGTCCTGCACATGGGTCTGGGCAATCCCCAATATCAGTACTAACTAGAGGGAGAACCAATTGAAAGCAGACCTGTGGAGAATGTATGCTCACAGCACAGAAGGACAGTCTCATCCGGGGATGCATCAAAAGAAGCATGGCTAGCAGGTCGAGGGAGGTGACTCTCTCCCCACTACTCCACTCTGCTGACACCCCACCTGGAGTACTGTAATCAGCTCTGGGGTCCCAAACATAACAAAGTCATTCATCTGTTAAAGCAGGTCCAGAGGAGGGACACAAAAATCATTAGAGGGCTGGAACACCTGTCCTATGAAGAAAGGCTGGGAGAGTCAGGATTTTTCAGCTTGGAGAAGAGAAGGCTGTGAGCAGACCTTATAGCAACCTTCCAGTACTTAAAGGGGGCATACAGAAAAGATGGGGAGTGACTCTTTATCAGGCAGTGTAGTGGTAGGATGAGGGGTAATGGTTTCAAACTGAAAGAGGGTATATTAGATACTAGGTAGAAATTCTTCACTGTGTGAGTGGTAAGACACTGGAACAGTTTGCCTAGAGAAGCTTTGAATGCTGCATCCCTGGAAGTGTTCTAGGTCAGGCTGGATGGGATTTGAGTATCCTGGTCAAGTGGAAGGTGACCCTGACCATGGTAGGGGGTTGGAACTGGATGATCTTTCCATTCCAACCATTCCACCATTCAATGATTCTCCATGGAGACAATAAAATAATAAATAATAACACAGAATGAATATTCAGATTCAAAATGTACTAACCAAGAAGACTGTTAAACCCATACATTAGGAATGTATGGCCACTTTTTAATCAGTTGGTTTGTGGTATTTGCTTTAATGTCACAGAATGATAGGATCATAGAGTCATCTAGGTTTGAAAAGACCTTTAAGATCATCGAGTCCAACCATTACACTACTCTACCAAGTCCACCACTAAACCATATCCCTGAGCAACCACACCTATATGGTTTTTAAACACACCCAGGGATATTGACTCAACTACTGTCCTGGGCAGCATTTTCCAATGCCTGACAACCCTTTCACTGAAAATTTTTTTCCTAATGTCCAGTTTAAACCTCCCTTGGTGCAGCTTGAGCCCATTCACTCTTGTTCTGTCACTAGTTACTTGTGAGAAGAGACCAGCACTTACCTCTCTACAACCTCCTTTCAAGTTGTGCAGAGCAATAAGGTCCCCCCTTCAGTCTCCTTTCCTTCAGACTGAATAGTCACAGTTCCCTCAGCCTCTCTTCATAAGACTTGTTTTCCAGGCCCTTCAACAGCTTAGTTGCTCTTCTGTGGACCCACTCCAGCACCTCAATGTCCTTCTTGTATTGAGGTGTCCAAAACTGAACACAACTCAAGGTGTGGCATCACCAGTGCTGAATACAGAGGAACAATCACCTCCCTGGTTCTGCTGGCCACACTATTTCTAATACAAACCAGGATGCCAGGACGCCAGGATACCAACAGTGCCTTCTTGGCCACCTGGGCATACTGCTGGCTCACACTCGGCTGCTGGTCAATCAGTACCCCCAGGTCCCTTTCTGCCGGGCAGCTTTCCCACCACTCTTCCCCAAGCCTGTAGTGTTGCATGGGGTTGTTGTGACGCAAGTGCAGGATCCAGCACTTGGCCTTGTTGAACTCCACACAACTGGCCTCAGCCCATCAAGCCAGCCTGTCCAGATTCATCTGTAGACCCTCCCTACCCTTAAGTAGATCAACAATCCCACGCAGCTTGGTGTCATCTGCAAACTTACTGAGGGTACATTGTATCTCCTCATCAAGATGTTAAACAGAAGTGGTCCCTAAACTGAGCTTTGAGGAACACCTGCCACCAGCTGGATTAAGCTCCATTCACCACCAGTCTTTGGGCCTGGCTGTCCAGCCAGTGTTTTAGCCAGCAGAGTGTATGGCCATTCAAGCCATGAGCAGCTAGGTTTTTCATAAGAATGCTGTGGGAAACAGTGTCAAAGGCTTTACAGAAGGTAGACAACATCCACAGCCTTTCCCTTGGCCACTAGGTGCATCATCTTGTCATCAGGTTTGTCAAGCAGGTTTCATAAACCAAGGTGACTGTCCCTGATTGCCTGTTTGTCCTGTATGTGGTGTGTAACAGCACTGAAGATGATCTGCTCCATGACATTCCCTGGCACCAAGGTCAGACTCACAGGTCTGTAGTTCCCCAGATCCTCCTTTCTCCCTTTTTTATAGATAGCAGACACATTTGCTACCCTCCAATCCACTGGAACATCCCCAGTTAGCCATGACTGCTGGTAAATGATGGAGGGAGGCTTGGCAAGCACATCAGCAAACTCCTTCAGTACTCTTGGGTGTAACCCATCCAGCCTCATAGACTTGTGTATCTTTAAGTGGTGTAGCAGGTCATTGACTATTTCATCTTGGATTGTGAAGGTCTCATTCTGCCCCCCTTAGGGGGCTGGGTGTCTAGGGAACAACTAGTTCTATTGATAACGACTGAGGCAAAGAAGGCACAACTTCATATTTGTTTATCATCATTCTACACATGTAATAAGCAAGACTATAGATGTATAATCTTAGAATAGTGAGCTTATTCCTGGTTTTGAAAGTAGTTTTTTATAAGCCAATCAATAAACACATTTGCTTCAAATACAAGGCAACACATACTGGCAAACAGCTCTGGCACACATTGGCACTCTTCCTGGGATGCACAAATCTAAAGCATATGGCAAAGATATTTGGACAATCTGATTTTTATACCAGCAGAACTCATCCTGAGAGAATTTCTAAACCACAGTTTAAAGCAGGATTGACGTCTGTAATATTGAATAAAATGGTGACTGTTATCCAATTAAACATAATAAAATAAAGCTAACCAAGGCTAACTTAAGGTAAACTATTAATTCTGATTAGTATTGGAAAGGCAGAAAAAAAACATTTTCAGCAAAGGAGCCAGTAATTTTCAGTGTTTAGAACTTGGCAGGTTGCTAGGCAAAAGGAGAGAGAGAGTTTAAAAAAAGAAACAGGAAACTGATTAATTCAATAAAGACTATCTTCATGTTGTAGGCAGTTGGACCATTATATTTTAATTCCCAAATAATGCAATATATGATAATTTAGTGTTTTGAAATATTATCTTTGGTAATACTAATAAGAAGGTCACTTCTATTTCTGGTTTATTGTGGTTCTATGCACTACATGTATATTCATCATCAGAGTAAATATCTTGATAGTAGTCCTTCCATGGGTTTTGATTCTCTTAACCTTTAGTGGAACATGACTGTAGATTGAGAACAATGATTTGGTCTTTACAGTTTCTGCTAACAATGAAAATAACTAGGAGGAATCTGGACTTCTGTATGAATAACATTATGTTCAAGCAAGGTGCTATGAATTCATTCCATCCACTAGGACACAAACTAAGAAATAATTAGGCCATAGCATAAGAGCAAAACTGAAAGGAGGAAGATCAGATCCTGAACAATGATTTCAATAAATTTGCTGATTTACTCCATCTCAGGATATTTACACTAATCAGGACCAAAGTAGTCCTTGCTGAATCTTGATGATCCTCAGTCTTGTCTTTGAATATTATATTGCTAAATGATATCTCTATCATTGTAAAAAACATACAGCAAACAGTAAGTTGATAGCAAGCCAGATTTTAGAAACAGATTCTCTCTGTAGGCTATGCTTACACATATCTTGAGGTTTATCTGTCTTTGAGAAAGAACATGGATTTTTGGAAGGAAAAAGCTTTAGAAGGCCTATGTTCTGCAGATCAAACACGTGTTGTTCAGCTGTTGTCAGCGAATACTAAAATTCTTTAATTACAAGTACTAGTTAATTGTGGTCTTTTGTATGAACCTGTTTCACCTGCAATAAATACCCTTTTTTAGTCTTAAAAAGCAATTATGAAAACTGAATCTATATTTTGGTAATGGCAATTGGAATACTGTGCAAGAAATCTGTTAGAGACTACTGTATTGACAATTTAGTTGTTAACATTTGTTTCTTTGAGGGTATCAGAGTCTACTGAATAGAGAAAAGAAATCAGGTCACCTACTACCTAAATGAGGATTTCAAAAATTGTACACTGGTGAGGATCTTGGGTATCTAACAGAATCTCTGATGAGAGCTGTCCTTTTAATTTTCCTTTTCATGAAGACTTCTACTGTTAACATCAGATTTGTCTTGTTGACATCCACTATGAAACTATCAGAAAGACAAGACACAGCATAGAGAAGCTTTTCAAAACTCTTACAGCATGGGAAGATTTGAGGAACCTAGCTAGAAGAAGGAGGTTAGCAACACATCAAGTTATGGGTCCTCACACAACAACCTTTTCATAATCAAGAACGTTTGTTTGGAATATACACAGATTATTATTATTCTTTACATCTTCAAATACAATATATACTTTTACTTCTCCAGATATGTACAATTAAGTCTTCAAGATAGTCACACACATTAAACACTATATATGTTAAATTTTATTAAGTAAAGTTCATGTAGCTACTTCAGCAAGTAACTAAAGTATTTGCATTATGCACAAGATAATTAGGAAAATCAGTTACTAAAGGATTAAAATGGTAAACAGCCTCAGTCAACACCACTCAGAATGTATACTTTTTATGCATAGTGCATTTTCTAGAACTGCTAATACAGAGTCAAATTAATCATATCCATAGATGCTCCCAGATCAGAAGTGATTAACCCATCTAACTACTGCAGATCACTAATTTTTTCAGAAAATATATAATTTATTGTAAAATAGATGGAGGGCTTTCTTCCTCACCAGGTTCTCTTCTTATATTTCTTTTGCTTTTTGTGCACATGCAAATGCTACATGCTTAGAAATTTTGAGTCATATTTCTTCTAAGGAATTATTAAATCAGTATTTCTTATTTTCATTCTTCATATGATCAGTCATTAAGCTAAAATAACAAACAAGGAGATGAGAAAAATGGGTATTTTTCAAGATAAATGAAACCAACAGAAACCATTAAAAGTTTATCACAAAATCAATAAAATGCTAAAACTAGATATTCACGTTTTTATGATCTTACCTACATTGAAGTGCTTTTATAAGTGCTCTACTTATTGATTTATTTTTCCCCAAGAAGAAAGCAATAAAACTACCTGACCAGTCTGAACATCTTAGCACCACAAAATATAAACCTATGTATCTCATAAGGATTCAGGCTTTTAAAATGTTGACATTTTTATTTCTGTTTCACCATTTGGGTTGTCTAATCTGAGACATGAACAAGTAAAATGGAAAATATTTGCAAAACAGGTTTTCTATAAATGCTGGGTGGCCAAGAGGAAAAAGCCTTTATTGAACTCCCATTTTACATTATGACTTTACTCCCACTCAAACACACACACACACACACACAAAACAAAACAAAACAAAAGAAAGTAAATCCAATTAAATTAATAAATTTAATATGTACACTAACATTTTAGATCCCTTTTTTTCTGGAGCTCAATCCAGGACCTATCTGAGGTTCCCCATGCAATGTGTGGAATTAGGGAAGCAAGACTGTTAAGGAAAGGATTCTAAACTCTGTGCTAGACCAGGTGGTAGATAGATAAGAGAGAGAGAGAGACAGAGAGAGAGAGAAAGAGATGGATGACCTTTTAGGCACATGCATCACATTATACAAATCTTAATAACTCATATGTTAAAGAGAGGCTTGCCCTAGGTTACCGTGATTAGCATATAGATCCAGCATACAAAATGGGACATTAAAGTTGGACAAAATGTTGCATATTATATTTCATTTTGATTACTCAAAACCTTTCTGTTGATATCTTTTCATCTGCATTTCATTTAAATATACTTTTTTTTCCTCATAAAACTCAAGAAATGCATAGCTATGACATGACTAGAAGAAATGCAATGTATATCAGAGGTTAAAGTCCTTATAACTCACTGCATTTGAAAAGTTATTTGTTCTTTTACTCTTTCTTAAGTATGCTGGTTAAGAAGTATTAGTTAGAAAGAGTATCCAAATATTCATATTAGTCAACAGTGAAAAAGTTTTGTAGAATAGAATCATTAACATTCATTTTATTATAAAGATGTTAGAAGATAGACCCTCTCTGCAGCACAGTTTGGGAAGAATTTGTTTAACAGTTTTTCAGGCCTCCAATACGAAATTTAGTATGGAATAGTAGGTAACTTTAAAACATTTACTATACACAAACTACTAGCTAACACAACAATTTCATTTTTCCAAAACCAGAACATTGAAGATATCTGGTACCTAAAGTGCTTATTTATGTAGAACACCTTCATTTTTATATCAACTCTTGCCTTTACAGCTTTCCCCTGTTAAATGAGATAATCACATCAGATGACACTGTTAAGAGAAATGCCTGAGTTGGTGTGTTGGATCAGGAGATCTGATGACCACTATCAGCCATAGTTCTTTTTTGCCAGGTTACAAAAAGTAATAGACTTACAATGGTCATCATTTAACTAGTCACATATGAGGGCTATCAGATATAGACTGGTATTCAACTCCCCCAGCTGCTCTGTCATACAGTAGAAAACCAGAACCATTAATTATTTTTTCAATTATTTTTTTCCTCACTGTAGTAGAAATTCTAGCAATAGGGAATTCTGAGAATGCATGGGACAAGTCTGAAAAAAAGAAGCCATGACCCCCCCTACTCAGTGGAAAACAGCATGAAAGGTGGAGCAGTAGAGGTGGATAACAAACAGGTATCTATCTGGCAGCAGGGCTGGGGAGCTGAAAAAACAGTGCCACTTCACTGAGCACTGATTTTGAAGATCAGTTTAAGATGTAAAACACAAATATAATTACAAGACAGTAAAGAGTAGAGAAATAGGAAAAGAAAAAAAAAATCATCAAGATCTTTGAAAAATAATTAAAAATATAATAGTGTATTTCTTCTCTAGATGTGTTCTGGTGGGAATCCTAATGATACTTTAAGTTTTGCCTATAGGAGTTCTGTGATTATAGGGCTGAACAGATCTTAAGGTAGAATTAAAACTAATGCATTTTCCATCCAAAATGGAGTTGTGCTACAAGCCATATGCAAAAAAATAATAATAATTAAAAATAAAAAATTATAAAGTTACAGAAATATAACAAGGTACCCCTTAAAATTAATGCATAACAAGCAACCTACTCTTCTTGGCAAGCATTGCTGATTGTAATGCCACAACTCTAATAAGATCTTTATTAAGGTGTAACAAACTGTGAAAGGAGATTTCTGGAAAAACAGCCATAACTGCAACAATACAATGCTGCTGCTAAAAGAATTGAAGAAAATAATTTTAAATCACAGTAATAAACATATGTCAGTGGCCAGGAACAGACAAAAGCAATTTAAGAATAAAAACAGAGTCATAAAATATTCAAGGTGGGCAGAGGATTAGCACTCAAATCAAGTAGCATTAGTTATGACTTCTAAAACAGAAAATTTGCTGATAGACCAAATATCAATTAACAGCAATTTCTCTGAGCCAGGTTTTAAACGCACAACATAAACCCAGTAATTATACAATGTTATACAGTAAGAGATGACACAAAGTTGAGAACAAAGGTTAATTCTATAATTGCCTACAAGTTTGGACCAAGAAAATTCCCAACAACTTCAAGGCCAACAATGAGGGACTTTTGTTAAGATAGATTAAATATGAGAATAAAAACCAGACACATTTTCATATCAAAATAGTAGAGCACTAATGAAATTGTGGCTACCATCAAGCTTACAGCTGGAAGACCATTCTTCCCACACATTCACCCCAAAATAATCAGGACTGTCAAGAAAACTAGTAATGCTCTAGACACTTGGAAACTTAAATTTGTCCCTCAGAACATCTGGACATGATGTTAATTAATGTACAGTATGATTAAAAATCTAACTCAAGAAAAATAAACTTTCCATTATAATAGAAAGCTGCTATAAAGCAAAAGCAATTTTCAGAGAAGCTAAAGCATAACTCAGAGCATTTGGATTCAAATAAATCATCATTAACACAGTATGGATTATATTCTGTGTGACATTATCATAGATTATAATTGTAATTGTGTTCCCAACAAGATCTAAAACCTGCATAATGAGAGAAGTCAGAAATTTGCAAGCATGTTTTTTTTTTCTTTTTAACTTAATTATAAGAAATAATAGAGAAATTAAAAAGCTATATAAACAATGCAATATAAGGATTCATTAATAAACAAGTTCAAGTCATGGCTCAAACACTCTTTTCACCAAAACCTTGAAAAGCTTTCTACAACTGAGATAAGAAAGAATAAAAAGAGTAGCAACTGAAGAACTCATAACAAGTCTTGGAAAGACCACTGTTACAAGAAGAGCTGAAAATCATAAGTGAATTGCACAAACATGACATTAGAATACCCAGCTAATATAAAGTGAAAGCATAGTTGCAAACCTAACACAAAAAAAATCTGCAGGTGCAAACATGGTCACTGCATATATAAGTATGACAAAATCCTTCTTAATATTCCATATTAAAAAAAAAATAAAAAATCAAGGAAGAAAGTTTGACTCAGTAATGGATGTCATCTATCTGGACTTCTGCAAGGCCTCTGACACAGTCCCCCACAACATCCATCGCTCTAAGTTGGATAAATTCAATAGGTGGACTATTTGGTGGATAAGGAATTGTCTGGATGGTTGCATCCAGAGGGTAGTGGTCAATGTTTCAATGTCCAGATGGAGAGCGGTGACAAATGCCATCCCTCAGGGGTCTGTTCTGGAACCAGTGCTATTTAATATCTTCATCAATGATATAGACAGTAGGACTGAGTGCACCATCAGCAAGTCTGTGGATGACACCAATCTGAATAGTACAGTAGATATGCCAGAGGGATGAGATGTCATCCAGAGGCACCTGGACAAGCTGGAGAAGTGGTCCCAGATGAACCTCTCAAGGTTCAACAAGACTAAGTGCAAGGTCCTGCACCTGGATCAGGACAATCCTTAATATCAATGCAGGCTGGAGAATGAGGTGGTAAAGAGCAGCCCTGAAGAAAAAGAACTTGGGGGTACTGGTGGACAAAAAGCTGAACGTGAGACAACAATGTGCATTTCAAGCCCAGAAGGCCAATTACATCCTGGGCTGCAGCAGAGTGGCAGAAGCTGCATAGTGGCCACCCAGCTGGCACAACAGAGTGGGCGCAGCAGAGGCACAGACCTGAGGGGTGGCACACCCTGACACCTACTGCACCAGCCTGGGCATCCTCAAGGGGCCCTAGGAACAGATCTTCCCCATCTTCTCAAAGTCCTACCCCAACCCCTATAGCAAACATGTCCTGACCAAAGACACAGTGTACCGAAAGGTGACAGAGTATGACAAGCTGCTCTCCCAGCAGCTCCTGACCAAGACCCACTGAATGCCCTGCTGGGCAGAGTGATTCTTCCCAGCCTGCTCCATCTACATCCTTGAGGACTCTATTGTGGACCCCAAAAAACAAACCATGACCACATTCACCTGCATCATCAACCATGCATGTCTCATGGTGGTGAAGGAATGCTGCATGTACTGGTTAAACCCAAAGAACATCAACTGGACTGAGGTCAAATAGGAAGCCTGGGTCTCTTCCAGACTCTTTGGTGTCTGGTGTAAGGAGTTTGGTCTGGCCAGGTTCAAAAGCAATGTGACCAACAGCACCAAGGTATTTGAATATGTGGTAACAAGAATGCAAGGAGAAGCTTCATCGAAAACATTAGTTGAGACAGCAAAGGAAGTGACAGAGAAAGCCAATACCTTGGCGAGCAAGGCAGTCAACAAGAAGAAGCAGTACATGTGAGGGTCCAAGCACTGGAGGGCACCAGCTGCACCAGAACAGATAGGAACTTCATTAGATTTTATAATTTTAGACAAACTGTACAAGTCTGACAATCAGCTACTGTTACATCTTTTCTGAGTTGTAAGTATGACTATAGAATCTAGTCCCCCCACTGCAAAAAAAAAATAAATATCTGGATGAGGGGATCGATTGCACCTGTAGTAAGTTTGCAGATGACACTATCTGCTTGGGGATTGGGAAGCTCCGCAGAGGGATCTAGACAGACTAGATTGATGGGTCAAGGCCAATTGGATGAGTTTCAATAAGGCCAAATGCTGAGTTCTGCACTTTGGCCAAAACAAACCCATGCAGAGCTACAGGCTTGGAAATCTGCTCAACAAAGATGGACCTGGGGGTGCTGATTGATAGCCATCTGAACATGAACCAGCAATGTGTCCAGGTGGCCAAGAAAGCCAATGGCATCCTGGCCTGTATCAGGAATCATGTAGCCAGTAGGACAAGGGAAGCAGTTTTACCCCTGAACTCAGCACTGCTGAGGCCACATCTTGAGTACTGTGTTCAGTTTCAGGTCCCTCACTACAAGAAGGTGTAAGAGCCATATTGTTGATGTCTCAAACCTTGTGTAGTGATAAGATCTGAAGAGAGAATGACAAAGCCTTCCTGGAGGAAGGAGGTGTCAATGGATCTCATTAGCTCTCAATGCCTCTGCCATCCTCCCTTGTCTCTTTGCAGGGACAGTGTCTTTTCCCTGAGTTTATTTCTTCTGCTACCAACTGTGACTGTACCAAGGGGAGGTCAGCCTTCCTTCCTTCCTTCCTTCCTTCCTTCCTTCCTTCCTTCCTTCCTTCCTTCCTTCCTTCCTTCCTTTTATCTGCACTGTTTATTGATTGTTGTTAAGGAAAAACAATAAATTGCTTTGTATTGTTCCTCCAAGTCATTGTCATGACTCTAATGCCTCTGCGGCCCTGCCATGCATGGACAGCCTTTTTTTGGGGATCATAACAATTCACATCCTTTGTTGTTCACTGAGTGGGACAAGACAGAAGGACACTGAGGTACTGGAGAGTGTCAAAAGAAGAGCCATGAATCTGGTGAAGGTGAGAGAATTGGACTTGCTTAGCTTGAAGAAAAGGCAGCTCACGGGAGACCTTGTCACTCTCTACAACTACCTAGAAGGAGGCTGTAGAGAGTTGGGAGTTGGTCTGTTTAACCAAGTAACAAGTGATAGAATGAGAGGAAATGGCTTTAAGTTGCACTAAGGAAAGTTTAGATTGGATATCAGGAAGAATTTCTTTACTGAATGGCTTATCAGATACTGGACTGGCTTGTCCAGGAAAGTGGTTTAGTCCCCATCCCTGGAGGTATTTAAGAGTCGTGTAGACACAGTGATGAGGGATATTGGTTTAGTTGAGGTCTTGGCAGTGTTAGATTAATGATTGGACTGGATGATCTTAAAGGTTTTTTGAAATCTAGGAAATTCTGTGATTCAGTGAAAAGAAGCAGGGCCAGCAGACTGAGAGAGGTGATTCTGCTCTGGTGAGACCTCACCTGGAGTACTGTGTCCAGCTCTGGAGCCCTCAACACAAGAAGGACGTGGACCTGATGGAGCGCGTCCAGAGGCGGGCCACAAAAATGATCAGAGGACTGAAGCACCTCTCCTACAAAGACAGGATGAGTTGGGATTGTTCAGCCTGGAGAAGAGAAAGCTCCAGGGACACCTTACAGAGGCCTTCCGGTACCTAAAGGGGGTCTACAGGAAATCTGGGGAGGGACTAATTACAAGGACATGTAGCAATAGGAAAGGGGCAATGATTTTAAACTAGAGAAGGGTAGACTTAGATTGGACATTAGGAAATCCTTTACTATGAGGGTGGTGGAACACTGGAGCAGGTTGCCCAGAGAGGTGGTAGAAGCCCCATCCCTGGATGCATTCGAGGTCAGGCTTGATGGGGATCTGAGAAACCTGATCTAGTTAAAGATGTCCCTGCTCACTGCAGGAGGCTTGGACTAGATGACATTTAAAGGTCCCTTCCAACCCAAACCATTCTATGATTCTATGATGTATAACATACAATTTAATTTGGAAAAAACCCCACAACAATTAAAACCAAACTGAACAGTGAAAATCTAATAAATATTGAGTTTGACCAAAAAAAGGTACAGACATTTTTCTAATTACAATTAAAAAAAAAATAAAAATAGGTGAGTTTGAAACTGTGGGAGCTGAAGTAGCAGTCAGTGTTCCTACCCAGAAGACCATATGCTTATCAGCTATCAGTCTGAATGAACAATTACCAGAGTGAAGCAAATAGCAAAAAGCTCTTAACCATAAAACTAGTAGATTTTGAAAATGCGTCTTGTGGATGCTCCTCCCTTGAAATGTTCAAGGTCATGTTGGATGGGCCTTTGAACAACTCAATCTAGTGGACAATGTCCCTGCCCATGGCAGGGGGGTTGGAACTAGATGATATTTAAGACCCCTTCCAACCTAAATCATTCTATGATTATATCATTCTCTGATTGTAATTCATTACAGAACACAGTGAAATGTAATTAACATCATTAAGACTTGAGATTTTATATTGAGTTAAGATCTCACACTTGCACTAAGACCAGGCTTAAGCAAATGGTTCAACACAATGTCAAGTGGTGTCAAGAACACATCTCTCCTGTTTGACATTTACACTCACTTAAATTGAAGAAAAATCCTACTTAGTTACAACACCACCATTGTGTTACTCCACAGGAAGAGCATGGAAGATATAATTGTGGCTAATAAAATAGATCTTGGAAGTAACAGTTTAACTGACATGCAAGCAAGCAACAAAAACAGTAGACTATCCCAAAACAAAATTAAAAGTGCAAAAGTCTAATGAGAACTTCTTCAAATCAAAACATAACCTTAGAAGACAAAGAACATGAGAATTAAATGAATGTACCTGTTTTGGCTGTAACTCATAAGCACATGGGGACATCAACAAGGAAATTGTGTTAAATCTGTGAGATGGAATCTTAATAACAGTTTTCCTTAAAAACATCTTTAACTTAAAGACCAAATTCTGTATCTCTAATTCAAATTTTATTTTTTGCTGTTAGCATATAGACTTGAAATCTGAAAATATTCCAGTAGACAGATGCCTAAAAATCTCTGAAAGAAAATGAGAAAATTAATAGATATAAAACTAGCATAGAATTCTCCCAGATACCTCCACTTCATTCTAAAATTCAAAGAAGAAAGAAAGAAGGTTGACAGCAGGTAAAGCCAAATCATCTTCTGTGACAGGTGTTGGAAAATACTGAAGTGGTAGAAATTTCAAGAAGAGCTTCTTTATCATGAAGGTCACACAAGGTCATTAGAGCTTTCTCTGTGCCCATGTTACTTCTGGTGTTTTGGGAAGAACTGTTTGTATGTTGTTCTGAAATTAGTTAATGAAATATATAGATTTTTCTCTTTGCAGCTCATTAAGTTCACCATGACTTTAACCTTTTCCGCATTGCTAATCCAGAACTTAGTCTGATGAAATTTATTTATTACTTAGCATGAGTTTGTTACAATGGTATTTTGCTATTAACAAGGATCTCCATTTGAAAATGGTTCAGGAGGATTACTAATCATAGGCAAAAGAATTTTATGGACAGTTGTGACACTGATATTTAGAGGTTTAAAGCCAACTATAAAATTGTTGACTTCCCCAACATCATAGTACCATGAATTAAAATAGTCATTATGTATGTCTTTTATTTAAATATTTTATTTAAAAATAGAATCTTAAACACAGAATATATTTCAAAGCATTTTACCTTTGGAAATGCCATCTAATAACTACTTCTTCTAGTTTCTACCACGTAAATGGTAAACAAGGTCAGAAGAGTTAAACTATTTTTTTCTACATACACATCTGAAGCTATCCGGGCCACAGTATTTATATAAACTAACAAACAAATCCAAAATAGCCAGGCAAAATGATATTCGGAGATTTTCCTCATTAAATTTCTCACACATACATATTTTTGACAGAAATATAAAATTTTCTTGTTCTACATAGAAGGATTTAAAATTCCAGATGCCAAGATGTTAATGTTAAAGTTTAAAATAGATTTTTAATATAACATGTGTGTCTATATTACATATATATATATATAAAGATTCTCATTGGCTCATATTGTAGGCAGTATGGATTATTCACATCACATTTTACAAAATACCATGTTAGAGACAAAGAGTGCCTCCTGAGTCTGCTAGCTGCTTACAGGGCATAGAAGACCAGAGTTTCCCTTTTTATCTCCTCCTTGGCCAGTGAAGTAAGGGAGATAATTTGTTCAGGAGGGGGTCTCCATGAGTAATATGCTTTAGTCCTGTACAATTGGGAAGGAAGCATGGATATGAGGGCAGAAGGCTATGGGTATCTCCTTCCCCTTTGTATCCATTAAAAACTCAATCCCTCTCCTTGTGTCAACAGCTCTTTGATTTCTAAATAACTTGTGTACTCCACAGAAGGCTTCAACATTATACTCCTGCAGAGATAGGTAACATCAAAAGAGATCCATTCACTTTAACTTAAGAGTTTTAATCCAAACCAGTCACTGCAGGATCCTTCTGCAGCTCACAGAAAGAAGGCATTTCCAGAGGGGGATTCACAACATAATAAAAGACATCTCTCTCTCGTCTCAATAGACCAGATGAGACATTCTCTGGAGGCAGCTATCAGTTTCCACTTTCTGCAAAGGCAACTAGGGTGACCAACTCAGATTTAAACATAATCTTTCGCATACTTGAAGCTGCTGAGGCAAATCTCTATGGTGCTAGCATCGAAGCCTTCTAAATACTATTATTAAAGCTACTGGATTCTAATATATTCAGTTCTTTGTAGATGTTCAGTCTGTTTTCAACTACATTTTAGCCTCATGCTTTCTAGAAAGTATTCATCAAAATCACTAGCACCAATTATGAAAGGTTTATTATTTCTGTCTTCTCCCCAGGAAAAAGTTCTATAAGGCATGCAGTTTCATTTTGGTGTGTTTTCTCATACTGTAGTGTAGCCTCATTACAATACAGTTTAGTAATTTACTATGGGGAAAAAAATGAAGAAATATACAGTCCTATTTTCAGTATATGGAGCTTTTAGAAAAACTATTTTTTATTGATTGGTGCTTAAATATATTATTGAAAGTGCTACAGAAATGAAAAGGAGAAACAATTATTTTCATATGTGCTGTATACAGGATAAAGGGAAAAGAAAGATGTTCACCATGTCCACATCAAATACAGAGAAGTGTTTGGACTATTTACCAGTGGTATTATTATTATTATTATTATTTGGTTTATGGAGCACACCACAGAGCTCTATGCAGAATACTAATCAAGTTAATGTAATTTACTTGCAGTGACTAGTGTGGAGAACAACAAAACATTAATGCCCACCACAGACTTCTTGTCTCTGCATGAGTGAGAGTGCTTGATATGAATGACATAGAGAACATGATATGAATTATTTCTACACAATAAAGAAGAACATCTTGTGCATGCAGCAAATTTTAAATGACAATTCACAGAACAGAATTAAGGGGGAATATCACAGTGCTAGAAGGCCTGGTCTCCTAATAAGATAAACTGATAAACTGATTTTAGATAGATAGATAGATAGATAGACAGACAGACACACTGGTATGTGTCTTTATTAGAGAAGAAACAACTAATGAAACATACTTTGTATAATTAAAGTGCATCTTCACAGTGTTCAGCCCACCCTCTTTCTGAAATAGGAAATCTTCATTGCACTAGTACTTCTATATTCTACTCTTCATTTCATTAAATTCCCCATTATATGTTCATACCCACTGGTTTTCATTAATTATTATAATTTCACTACAAAAGTTCTATTACTGGAGGGTAAAGAAGGAGCTTCCATTGCTGCAGTTTTAAAAGCCGGGAAAAAATGAAAATGCAATAGTAAGTTCTAACTATATTTCATTAACTTTATTTTAGTCATTTTCTTTACCTGATTTTTTGTTTTGGTTTGGTTTTTTTGTTACTTTTGAAATGTAAAATAAAGTAATTTCATTTATGTCATGGAAATTGTATCAAAGCTGGTCATACATGGTGTGTTTTACCAATTTATTAACAGTCTTTAACTTTACAAATCACCTTGTATTTAAATAAATGATTTAAGAACACTTACATTTTATTTACCTAACAAATTGCTTGTGGACTTAAGGAATTCAAGCAGCTTACCTAAGGTTTTCCATTTGGAGCCTGATTTATCCTATTATCCCTGAGACAGAGAAAAATAAAAGCCTTTTGAAGTTCAGAGGGATCAACACATCCTTACTCTGTTTTGAAATACACTTTACTTAGTAAAATATCATTTCAGAGTCATATAGTGGTCCTGACTGCTCAACCATTATATATGTTGTATATGTGCATGACCACATACACGCACAACCAGCACAGCCTTCAACCCTTTGCTGCCCAAATTTTGGCTGCAGAACAAACACAACAGAGGAGCCTGTAGACACCTCCCACTCAGTACTGGCAATTACACCTCCTGTCTGGCCTTGTGTTTATATAACTGTGCAGCAACAGGTTCTCACGAGAAGATCTCTCCTATCTGACAGTAGAAGTAATGAGTAGAGTTGTTCTCTTGTAAGAAAACAAGGAATAGCACAAAGGACCAAAAGGGGTTAATCTCTTCTCTGCACGGCATGCTGTATGGGGGTTGGAGGCCCATTTAATACTACACCACTTGGGGTTCCAAGCACCCAGAGGGACATAAAATTACCCATACTATTCTCTTCTTTTAGTGTTAACTCTAACAAGCAGCTTTTTAATAGAGTCTGAGTGCTTTCTTACTGGGATTACAATAGACAAGCAAACACACCCATGTACAAAATGAGGTATTTTCTGGCATTTATCTTGACTCAAGAATACATTTTCTCATTTCCATAAAACATATTTTGCTGATACAAAGTTTTAAAAATAATAATTAAACTATAATCTATTTAAATTTCCATTGTAAAATTTCACCTTGAACTAAATGAAAATTACATTAAAATGAGGAGATCGGTATTTATTTCAAGACTAAAATTGAGCAGTCTTTTAAAGGCTGTACTTGAAGAACTAAATAAATAATCATGCCTCAGATGACAATCAAAGACTCAGAACCAGTAGAAAAGAAGATGACATACATAGTCCTCCTAGAATTTCAGGTTTCATTCCAAGTTTATTTAAATTTATGCAATGAAATACAAGTCATCAAAAATAATCTTTACTTAGAATGAAAATAGCATAGAACACATGTTTAGGTAAAGGGTAAAGTATATTGTTCCTCAATTTTGTGAAGTCCTTGAGAAGTGATGGCCTATCTACCTCTGTTCATAAAGTTGAAATATACACCCAAAAATCAAAGAATTGCATTTTTCATCTTCAAAGGACTTGTTGAGCATAAATTAATCCCCAAATGACTGCAGCAAATTATAGATGGAAAAAAACTTCCTCCTTAATTCCATAGTGAGCAAGGAAGAAACAATAACAGCACGCAAAAAGTTGGCAGTTTTACTTTCTAAGTGTTCGGTGTAATTTTCATTGGTGAGATCTTTAAAGCATTGGTAAACTAACATTAGGAGACAACACAAATGGTCCACAGAAATGCTACTAAATTTACTTTTTGTAGAGACAGCATGTCCTTTTAGTAACCAGCTTTATAGGAACAGATAATATGGAGATCTACTTTGGTTTTCTCTTGCCTGTTTGCATAGTGTGTAGGGTATCCCTTAGCAAAAGAAAGGCCTGCCATAAGTTTTACAACTGAAGCAAGGGAAGTATTCCTTATGAAAGAAGACCTCTGCAAACAGAAGATTATGAAGGGCAGGGTGGAACAACTGAAATATGTTCATTTTATCATTTTAAAACCTCCTGCTGCCTCCCTTTTCTGATATACTAAGGAAGACTTCTAGCTGATGCTGGATAAACTCTCAGTGCAAAGAATCATGCAGAGGAAATATGAGAAAATTTCATCTTTTCTGTTAAAATGAGTAATACAATTGTAACTACTCACACTAACTCAGAACTCAGCATGATTAATGATGCTTTCAGACTGGTTTTAGAGGAGTACTTAAACTTGCCCTTATGAATTCTATGCCTGTCAGTTTCTAGTGCTTTGTTTATTTGACTGTCCTGTTGCTCAAAGCAAAATAGCAGTTTATTTGTAAACTTAAATGCTGTTACATGGAAAAAAATCTGCCAACAGTCTTAGGAAAAATATGAACCTTGGATTAGGAAACTAGTGTCAATAGTGATAAAATAGGTTTATTTTGTATCTGATTACTATCTGCATTGATCAACATGTCCATGGTGTAACACAGAGTCTGAGAGTGAAACATCCTTGCTTGTTTTCCTCAAGTACAGGAAGAATGGGAGATTGTGGAAAGGTTGGTCAACCAGGAGTTAAGTCAGTGTATATGCTTACATTTCTCCCAACAAGGCACCAAACAAGACTGTGGTACTAGTTTCATTTAAGTTATTCCATAACTGATACAGTGCATTGTGTTGACAGTCCCTACAACATTCACCATTTGAACTTAGGCAAATTTTTAAAAAAATTATTAATTCTGAATATTAAGAAGAGTCAGATAAAAACATACCATAGCTTTTAATTTATTTCTTCCAAAATATAATTTGCTGTGTACCTAGGACAACATTACCACAGGAAGAACTTCAGTTGAGTAAGCATCAACTTCCACTTCTATCCGTCCTCTCCCACAATACTGAGAATTGATTAACAGCTAGATCCTTCAAAGCATAATCCATTCTTTGTGTAAATTATTTTAGTCTCAGTGTATTAAAAATCTCCCAAATCTGTTTGAAATGCACAAATTTGCTTTTAAATTAAGAAGCAAACTTGTTCTTGGTCTTTATTTCCAGAATTCTTAATCATGATAATAGCAATATTCCTACCAGTTCTTTCAATTATATAGGAGAGACATCTGATACATTCTTAATAACTTCAAAGATTGAGATGCAGAGATCACTAATACAGCATGTTATGCAATACATATATCTCACCATCAAGAAAAAAAATAAAATTGCAATTACAGTTTTCCATAAAAACTTCCTGGTTTTAATTTCGTCAAATCATTTTCTATCACAAAAATTAAAACATTTTATTGATTGAAACTTTGTATATATAATTCACAAAATAAAATAATTTCAAATGGAAGTCAAAAACATTCTTGTGACATAAGGTTCTTACTGGACACCTCCCCTTTTTTTATTTTTACAAAATATTACAGATTTTCACTTCTGACTAAAAATGTTAATGTTTGTAAGACCCTCTGAAAGGGTTAATTTTGAAGAAGACAAACTCAGTACTGATAGTAGACCTGGAAAAAAAAAAGAGTCAGAGAATTTTTAAATTTAAGATCTTTCCTCAGGCATAATAATTAAGAGGTTAAGTACAGAAACAAACAAAAAGCAAAGCAACATATCAAAGTATTGATCACTTGTCCTTCCACTGAAAAGGACAGGATGAATTTTTCCCCAAACATCTTGCTCTGGGAGGAAAGTGTTAAGTTTCCTTGTAACATGAAGGATCTTAAAAAAAACCCCACTATTTCTGAAAGGTGAATTTTGCAAGATGTTTTCAAGAACACATTGTCTAAAAGAGGCAATGCCCATAAACTCACTACCATAAAAATCCTGTATTATACAGTTACATGAGCTATACAGTTTATAAAACAAGTTGAAAATTAGATGTCTAGGTCTCCAAACTTGTGAAAGACACACACAATGGAAGAACTATATATTGTTTTTAGACCTCCACTGAAGAATGTATATCCAATGGAAGAGAACTATTTTTGACCAAAAAAACCCAAAACAAAACAAAACAAAAACTCACCACCACAAACTTTTTATTAAATGTGCTGCTTAAGGATGAGGAAGGATTCAATGTATAAAGCAAAAGGATATATATTATATAAACACCACTCCCCTGAAAAAATTAAACAACAAACCTCCAAAGAAAACAAAGACAATTCAAAAAATAAATCAACTGCAAGTAATAGCTGAAATCCATTCAAAGAGAAAAAGTGGGTTTGACTTTCCAGAGACAAGCACTACTTCTGAAAAAATAAGGAGGATTTAATAACTTTGCAGCCCTTGGTTTTTAAAGTTCAAAAATGCAATGAAAGCTGTTGAAAATATTAACAGGTCTTTTTAAAAAAGGATAGAAATTTCCAGAACAAGTCCATGTGGCAGACACTAATATGTGAGCTTTCACTTAAAGACAACTGATAAAGAATTAAAAAGAATAATAGGTACAGGCTGGAACATTTCCTGTACTGCACAACAGGCTGTTGACATCATAGGGGTTTATGTGTCAGAGTAAGGCATGTCTCCCCAGTAAAGTATCTCCTGATGACATATCAACAGGACAGTATTTTAGCAAAATCTGCTATCAAAATACAAAAGAGATCTCAAAGTTATCTAAATAGGGGGAAAGGGTGTACAAGCATTGGGTAGTTGCTCCGTGGGTTTACTTGCATTGGTCATGCCGGAGCAAATCATGGCAATGAGTATGAAGGGAAACTCTCCATCTATTCCCCACAGCAAATGTACTCCTTACAGACATCAGTTTTCTAGAATGACTTCATTATTTATCTTCATTAAAATGGAGGCCATCGAAAGTAGAATTTATTTGATGAACCTGGGCTGTGAACAGTCCTGAATAAAAAAAAAAAAAAGACAGAAGTAGTATGAGATTCTTCTGCTTCTATTTCAGGAACAAGACAGAGTCCCCCACCAATGACACTGTCATTAAGAAAGGAAGGTTTCAAAACACTTACCATTTCAAGTGAAAAAAAGAAATTTAACTCAACTCAACATATATATGAGAAGAGATATAAACAAAAGTAATTTTACCACCAGTAATATAGGAGACAAAGTAGTAAAATCAATTCTTTTCAGCTAGGAAAAAAAATAAAATATTCTCAATCATTATTTATGTGATGAATATGCTACTGTTAGTGCAAACAGGAAGTATCTTCGTTAGAAATAGTATTTTGGAGGATAAAATAGTAGCACCTAAAACAACAGACAATGAAAAAGGAGGACGATATGGCTTTTTATAAACATTTAGAAGGAATTTAATTATTCCATTTCCTTTTAAGAAGACACAAGATGTACTGGGTTTATGGCAAGGTTTTGGTAGTGTGAGGATCGCAGGAATCTCTTCTATATGACAACATCGGGAGCTGCCCACATGTCCAACTGAGCCAGTTCTGATCGGCTCCAAGATGGACCTGCTGCTGCCCAAAGCTAAGCCCGTCAGCAATTCTGGTGGCATCTCTGTGGTAAAATATTTAAGAAAGGGTAAAAACTGCTGTGCAGCAGCAGGGATAGAAAGGAGTGAGAAAATGTGAGAAAAATAGCCCTGCAGACACCAAGGTCAGAGAAGAAGGAGGAGGTGCTTCTGGCACTGGAGCAGAGATTCCCCTGCAAGCTTGTGGTGAAGATCATGGTGTTGCAGGTTGTCTATCTGCAGGTCATGGAAGTCCACAGTGGAGCAGATATCCACCTTGCAGCCCACTGAGGACCTCATCCCAGAGCATGTGGAGAAGCCCTTGAAGGAAGCTGCAGCCCATGAAGAGGCACTACAAGAGCAGGCTCCTGGCAGGATCTGCAGCCTGCAGAGAAGAGCTCATTGCAAGAGTATGTTTTCTGGCAGAAACTGTGACCCGTAGGAGACCTACACTGGAGCAGTCTGTTCCTGAAGGACTACATCCCATAGAAAGGACCCATGATGGAGCAGTTCTTGGAGAAATGCAGCATATGTGAAGAACCTATGTTGGAGAAGTTCATGACAGACTATATGTTGTGGAACAGACCCCATTCTGGAGAAGTGGAAGAGTGTGAGAAGGAAGAAGTGGCAGAGCTGAAGTATTATGGACTGACCATAACCCCCATTCCTCAACCTCCTGCACTTCTCAGGGTGGATTTTTTAAAGATGAACAAAATATTATTTGGCAGCCACTGTGATTTTACTGAAAATATCACAATATTAATCAGACTGTCTATAGGGGTTTATTATTATTATTATTACTTAGAGAGAAGTGAATTCACTATCTTCTACTCAAAACCACAGTCGTAAGGAATACAAGTCAGTCAATAAACATAGTCAGGACCCTGAATTTTAGGAAAGCAAATTTCTAGTTCTTCAAGGAGTTAGTCAAAAGGACCCCCTGCAAAATGATCCTCAGGGACAAGGCACCAGAACAGACCTGGCAGATCTTTAAGGACAGGTATCTTGGGAAGAGTATAGGGACACAGGCTGGTTGTGTAGGGATGAAGTCAGAAAGGCCAGAGCATGGCTGGAGCTGAACTTAGCAAGGGATACAAAGAATAACAAGAAGGGCTTCTACAGGTATGTCAACCAGAAAAGAAAGGTTAAAGAAACTGTACCCCCTGTGGTGAGCAAGAATGGCAAGCTAGTAACAACAGATGAGGATGAGGCTGATGTTCTCAACAACGATTTTGCCTCCGTCTTAAATGGCAACCTCTCTCCTTACCACTTCTTGAGCTGATGGAACACAAGATGAGGACGAGAGGAACAAAGTCCCTTCCACTGTAAGTGAAGACAAAGTTCATGACCACCTGAGGAACCTGAACATTCATAAGTCTATGGAACCTGACAAGATGCATCCCAGAGTCCTGAGGGAATTGGCTGATGTAGCTGCTAAGCTACTCTCCATAATATTTGAAAAGTCCTGTCAGTCAGGTGACTCCCTAGTGACTGGACAAAGAGAAGTATTACACCCATTTTTAAAAAGGATAGAAAGAAGGACCTTGGGAATTACCAACCTATCAGCCTCACCTCTGTGCCTGGGAAGATAATGGAACAGATTCTCCTAGAATTTCTGATAAGGCACATAGAAGATAGGGAGGTGATTAGAGACAGACAGCATGGCTTCACCAAGGGCATGTCCTTCTTGACCAACCTTTCTATAATGGAGTGCATACATCAGTGAACAAGGGAAGAGCTATGGATGTCATCTATCTGGACTTCTGCAAGGCCTTTGACACAGTCCCCCATAGCATCCTTCACTGTAAGTTGGAGAGATACGGATTCAACAGGTTTGTTTGGTGGATAAGGAATTGGCTGGATGGTCGCCTCCAGAGGGTAGTGGTCAATGGCTCTCAATGTCCAGATGGAGATAGGTGACAAGTGGTGTCCCTCAGGGATCCATGCTGGGACTGGTACTGTTTAAACTCTTCAGCAATGATATAGACAGATAGATCAAGTGCACCATCAGCAAGTTTGAGGGCGACACCAAGCTGAATAGCACAGATGATATGCCAGAAGGATGGGATGTCATCCAGAGGCACCTGGACAGGCTGGAGAGGTGGTCTCAGGTGAAACACCTGAGGTTCAAGTGCAGGAAATAGTACAAGAGGGTGGAGTGAAAGAGAATATTGACACAGAGACAAAATATGAGGAAAAAATCTTGGAATAACAAAAAAGTTTAACCATTAAGGTTTTGTAATCTAGATGTCAAGTTCAACCTTGAGGCTATTTGGCTCCTTGAATGTCAAAATTTCCATTATTATGATGGTGTGATACATAGACAGCTTTCCCTGAGAAAAGAACTGGACATGTGGTTTAGGTCACTATTTTCCAATGCTTGTAATAAAATGAGGACTGTCAACTGTTCGAATACTGAGTAGACCAAAAGCAGGCTTCTCTCAACAGCTACATCATCGGATAAAGCAATCCTGCTGACCTGAGGCAAAATGAAAATTTGAAGCTCTCGCTATTAGCTTCAAAAGGGCAATATACATGCCTCTTTGTTCTTACTACACACAGCCAGTAAGAACTATGTATTGCCTAGCAAAAATGTTTTACAACATGGTGATCATTTATTTTGTGAAATCTCAGTGCTGTAAAACAGCTTCTTTGAATTATTAGAGATATTTTTCCCTTGTAATATGTAATTACTATAGCTTAACTTCTTTTTTCCCCAAAATAAAGACAGAAGTGTGTGATTTAATTAGAGTAGAACTGATTCAACTCAGGACCATAACACCAAGAAAATGCACTAGAAGATTTTATCTGCAAATTATTTTAGAGACAAATATAAAGATGAGAACTCAGACAACAATCAATGCAAACAAAGAAGCATTCTGAAATAAATAAACCCTTGATAATGCACATTAGTAAGTGGACCTGTGGCATGAGACCTGGCAACATAATGGAATTGGGAAAGCTGTTAAAAGTGGAGCTATGGTGTCTGAAAACTTGTAAAGGAAGATTAAGAAAATACCAGAATGAGTACTTGCTCTTAAGTAGTAGAAAGAATACTTCCCTGAGAGAATTCAAGCAGTCTCTTGACATTTATAAAGCTACAGAATGGTGGAATAGATAATGAAAACATATCTTAAAAGCACGGCTTACTGAGGCAGTATTCAGGAGAGCCTGTACAGTCTCCTATTCTTTGTAAATGTGTAAGCTGACTCACAGTGGCCTTTACTATTAATCAATGTTCACCTGGACAAAAAGATTCTGACCCTAATATGGGTCAAAAGTCAGGAGTTAAATTCTTAAAGTAGGCTATCTTACTGCATGCATGCACAGACAAAATATGCATGTAATACACATATGATTTCCCATATATTTCCTATTAATAATGAAGAGCTAATAGCTCCAAAACATAATCTATTTTCATGTAACCAAATGCCAAAGTCTTGGTTGACTTTTTTTCCCCATGAGAAAACTCTATATTTAGGTCATAGAAGGAGGAAAAACAATTGGGTTCCAAATAAATATACAGCAGTCCAAGACTTGAGAGATTTGAGATAAGTTACTTAATCTTAAAGGATGGCAGTACAAATACCAATTTCTTGGCAAATGCTGTTAAGCAGTTCAAGCAGATTTCACACACCAATTTACACAGATATATATATATATATATAAGTTCCACTTTTGATTAATACATTGAGGAAATATAAAGCAGTAAGATGTGGAGGCTTTTGTCCAGTGCTGACAGCACTGGTCAAGTTTATCACAAAATGTGATTAATGACAAGCTGACAGTATAAGACTACCAGTTCAATCACGTTATAAGGACTCACAGTCAATGAAAATCTTTTTACATCCAGCTACTAAAAAATAAACCCTGAGAAGGTTAACTCCTAATTTAGTTTTTTCTGTAAGGCTGAATTCCTTCTGATCTGTAGCAAGACAACATTTTGATGATAACTGGAAAAAAAATCCATGTCTGGTGCTGCCAAATACAAAAGTATTTGATCTACTATTGGCCTAAGAAACAACAGAGTAACACAGTCTTTAAGTACATTATAGAGCAGGATATTTAAACAGATCAGCATGTTATGTTGTTAAAAATTCTAGCCCTTATCTGTTATGGAAATATATTATACTTGTGTCAACAATAATCAGATATTAAAGGAAGAATTTTAATGAGGTCTGTGATGCAAATGATGCATAGGTAATTGTAAGATTCCTGGAAAGGGGTGGACTATGTGCCTAAAGATCAGAGCATGTGACTGGAGAACTACATTTGTTATCTTGTAAAAAAAAGCCTTGTTAATTTATACAAACATTTTTACAGAACCACAGAATTATTGAGGCTGGAAAAGACCTCTGAGATCATTGAGTCCAGCCTATGACCTAATACCACGACATCAGCTAAATCATGCCACTAAGTGCAGCATACAATCTTTTCTTAAACACCTCCAGGGATGGTGACTCCACCACCTCCCTGGGCAGTCTGTTCCAGTGTGACCCTTTCTGTGAGGATGTGATTCCTAATATCCAACCTAAACCTCCCCTGGTGCAGCTTCAGGCCATGCCCTCTCATCCTGTCACTGGTTGCCAGGGAGAAGAGTACGGCCCCTGCCTGACTACACCTTCCCTTCAGGTAGTTGTAGAGAGTAATGAAGTCCTCCCTGAGTCTCCTCTTCTCCAGGCTGAACAGCCCCAGCTCCCTCAGCTTCTTGTAAGACTTTCCCTCCAGTCCCTTCACCATCCTCGTTGCTCTCCTCTGGACTCTCTCCAGCACCTCAGTATCCTTCCTGAAGTGAGTTCCCAGAACTGCACACAGTACTCGAGGTGAGGTCTCACCAGTGCTGAGTACAGGGAGAGAATTACATCCCTGGACCTGCTGGCCACACTATTCCTGATACAAGCCAAGATACCATTGGCCTTCTGTGCCACCTGAGCACATTACTGGCTCACGTTCAGCCAGCTGTCAACCAGCACTCCCAGGTCGCTCTCTGCCAGGCCGCTTTCTAGCCGCTCATCTCCCAGTCTATAGCAATACATGGGGTTATTGTGGCCA
>JANHGN010013018.1:0-19672 GCA_024605025.1 Megaceryle maxima | reverse complement strand
CTTTTCTTTTTTTTTCTTCTATTTTTCTTCTTCTCTTTTCTTCTTTTTCCTTTCCTTTCTTTCCTCTTCTTTTCTTTTCTTTCTTTCTTTCTTTCTGGTTGTAGTTTTCTTACTATTCACTGAGATTTCTGTATTGCAATAAAAGCTCAGAGCATCTGTCTCCTGGCCTATCTTCATCATGCTTTGGGAACTGAGAGGGGAAAAAAAGGGAAAGAAAATATGTGAATATAATGACTACAATATTGAATTATTTTATGCTGCCATGTGGAGTTAAACTTTTTTTAAAAAAAAAAGGGGGGAGGGTGGATATTTCCATTTCAATGCTATTTGTTTTATAATAAAAACTTCCCTTTTATTCACCCTTCCAGAACAGTCTTATTCAGTGTATTCAGTCCTAAACAATAGGTCACTGTTGTCCTTCAAGAGCATCCTCCCTCCCCTTCCTGGCACCTTTGGATGCTGTGAATAGAGTCCTTTTTCTCTGAGGCTGAGATCTGTCAGTGGGAAGGTGCACCAGGAGCAGCTGAGTGTTACCCTCCTCTCCTAGAGGTCAAGTGCATCACTGCTGGGTGCTGCAGAAATTGTGTGAGGAGAGGGACAGGGAATCCCACCTGACCTCCTGGTTCTGACCCTACAGCATTTGCCATCTTGACCACCTTTCCACTGATTGTGTCATTAATTTAAATTAATTTGTCCTCTTTGACAGGTAGCTTCCTAGATAGGTGATTTTTAGTTTTATATTAAATTTCTCAGCCTAGTTATTTAACGTTTATATTTGTATATTTATTTTTCACTGTGGACTGTCAACTTTGACAAGGTGCTGATTAAGTAACATATCCTGGAATATGAAGCAGTCAAATGGTTGTTCATTCCAACTAAATTCTGACACTTCTAATCACTGTAAATAGCATGTATAATCTTAATTTGTCTTATGGTATTCAGTAGGAGTTCTTACAGACTGACATTCATTCAAATCTGTGTGAGTAATGCTCTCCCTGGTCTTCTTTCTGTAATACTGGGAGAGGATGTGCAGGAAGGCTGTTGCCATTCCAGCTTGAGCTGTTGAGAAATAGAGACAAAATAATGAGCATGTAAAGCTGAGAAAGGACTCTATCGTAAGGCTGCTCAGCTTGGTGATTTCACTGGTTTGGGATCAGAGACCTTCACTTGCACAGGATGGATGTAGTCACAGTAGAGCAAAGAGCAGAAAACCAAACTGTGGAGGAGGATGGGAGCTCTAGGAGGAAAGGATAGTCTCAGACACCATGGCAGACATGCTTATGGAGAGACTGTCTATACTGTTAGAGCCGGCTATCAAGACATAAAGGGACCTTTTCCTGCCTTGTGTATTTTCATACTTCCTAAACTAAACTGTGCCTACTAGCATCCCTCTCTCTTGACTTGGTTAGAAGGACTCAGACCAGCTTCAAGATCTCGCTATTCAAAGAAAACAGTAAAGGTATTTAAAGAAAAGAAACAAACAAACAAAAAAACCCTCATTTACTTGCAGTTAGAAGCTTAAAGGGAATAGATTATAAATAGCACAGAAGGAATCTTTAGAGAGTTGGGCATGCTTTTGCTCAGTGTATGCCAAGGAAGAATTGGGGCAAAGCTGGAAACACTCAAGAGACTGAACAGAGGGTACATGTGTAACATCAGGGCAAACACAGGTTTGTATTGCAAGTAAGCAAGTAGTAGAGTTTCTGAGGAAAAAAGAGTAAGACTACCTAAATACCATTTTGCAAAACAGCTACATCAATTTAATTGTAGATTTTCAAAACATCTAGCCTCAAATAGATGAGCAGTCTCAGAAGTTTTAGACAGAGGATTTGAAAGTATGATAAGGTTGCAAATAAACTGTAATCATTGGCTTAACTGTAATGTTTGCAATCCTTAGTTATTGGTGATAGTTTCAGTGTAGTGCCATAGAAAAGGACAGACTAGAGACTCCTAAAACATGTCTCTTGCAAGGAAATGAGAGTGATCATATGAAAATGACTGGATCAGTTCTCAGCAAATTAAAAATGTGTATTCATTATGCCTGTAATAATTATACTGTGTCTTATAACATCACTCTGAAGCAATTGTAATTTCAGTTTTATGGAGCAAAAACTGCAATCTCTGAGATTTAACTTTTAAGTAGTGGATTTAATTGACACTGCCAGAAAAATATTAATGGCTGTTCATTAGTAGGTATTGTGTCTCCCTTTATCCTACATGGTTGTTTTAAATTAAGCTAGATCTCTGTTTTGTATATAGAATTATTGACAAAAATATGTCTTTCTTCAGCAAATGATTAGCTAAATCATCCTTTTATTTACAATAAGTACTGTGTCCCTGTGCCCTAAATCTTGCTAGTTGGAAAAGTGGGAGGGAAAGCAATTTAATTAAGTTAACTTTATTGACCCGCTGGAGCTGTTGTTTAATAGCATGGCTCCCTGGAGTGCAGTGCAGGTAAATTGAATGACTGCCACAGAATATCACTTCCCTGCATTGCATATTTCGAACCTCTGCCAGGCAGTTTGGGATGAGCAGCCAATCAGGAGAAAGGTTTTTCCAGCCTTGCTGGCGTGGATGGCATTTCCCATTGTGCTCAGAATGAGGTGCAGAGTGTTACCCATGCGTTCCTCTGAGCATATCGAGAGGGATAACTCCAGGATTGTGTGTTGCACTCAGCTGCTGCATTTGGAAGACAACTTTGTGGACTGGCTTGTCAGCCATGCATCCAAAAATACCTTTTTTATGAAGGAGGAAAGCTAGCCTGTGAGTCTGAATGAAAGTGCTGTGAGTAAACTATTTAATATTAAAACTTCGATACACTCATTCTGTATGAGCAATCAAAGTCCAGAAGGATAAGACATATCTTTGGAGCTGTGCTAGTCATTAAATACTTGGGACAAAATGAAAAATTACAAAACTTCTTTATTAAACTGGTGCTTGATAAAACAAAAGCTACAAAAAATTCCACAATGTATTTTCTTAGATAGTAGTGCCTGCTATTGTTTCAGCTACTGCTTTTGTGATTAAAATCTGTGTCCAAATATCTCCTTAGTGCAGCAGCTCCTCCACAGCTGACTGGAGCACACCCAGTTTTCTGCACTATTCTTCAATACTGCCCACTGAGTGATAAAAGGCAGTATCTCAGTCTGTGGCACCTGCACTTCCAATCACTTCTTTTAAAAAAGTCAAGCCAGATCAGCAGCTGTGCGATGTAACAGCAACTTAATTCCATTTTTAACCGTTCCAGAATTCAGTGTTTCTCTGATTAAAGCTGAGACTCAAAGATCCAGTCCTACAGTTTTTTTTAAAGAACTATACACAGCCACTTAGCTAATTTATGTTATCCTTAGAGGTGCAACTTTAATAACAATTTTGTAGTTTTCTCATATTCACTCATAATTCAATGTTTTGAATAAGTTTGTCTGTAATTTTTCCTTTTATATGCTTAATGAATTTTTCTTGGCTTCAAACTGCTGTATTTAATTTTAAGGTGCATTTGAAATGAGAGGTGGGTTTCTCCTTTCTTGTGCTGACCAGAATAGTTGGATAAGCAGGCAAATTTCAAGCATGTAAGTCCCTCTTTAGATCAGACTTGTGCTTTTTCAAACAATCACATTTAAAGCATTGTAGCCACAATTGCTGCCCCTATGGTAGGCATTATGCTGATCATGAGACTGACTGTACTTTAGAACATGATTTCTCACAACACTGTGTCACCTTTGCAGGGGGCTGGCCCTTGGGAAAACAGCTCTCAATTTCTCTTTTGACCTTTATGCCCTAATATGGCACATAAACCTTCAGAAGCAGTGACATGTACTTTTAATATACAAACCCAAGCTGTGGTGCAGCCTAGGAAACTCCAGGTGCTCCTAACCTGTCTCTCTGCTCTGAGCTCTGGCATAGCACCCAGACAAGGGAGAGCCACCCATAGCCCATGATGTGAAATCCAGAAGTTAAAACTGCCTTTAATTCAATGTCAGATTAACATGCTTATGGCTAGCATTGCATGTTTCTGTGTTTACACAAAAGGGTGATGTCTTGTATGAATGGCTTTGAGAAGTTTACTAGCTGATATTCTCCAGTGCTGTTACTTTATCTTCATTAAATGTGTGTTTTGTCAGGCATTGCTTGAAGTTCGTATTCCATATCTGTAAGATAAGCACAGTTTCTGTGCTAATGGTTGTGTCTGGGGTCAGAGGCAGGCCTTTGAAAGTAGACTTCTGAGATTTTCAGCTATTTTTTTGCTTCCTATAGAGTTTTTGTTATGACATTCAAAAATACTCTGAAATCTTTATTGTGTATCTAATAGCATGAGAAGAAAATACACATCTGTGATGCCACATCACAGATTCCTTCCAAATGCAACAGACAGATCACATTGAATCATAAGTGACTGTTTTTCTGCATAAGAATTCATACTATATTTTTAGGTAAAATTCCATAAAGTGTTGAAATACAAATATATATATACATGAATTTTAGTATTACTTGATTACTATTTTAAAGGACTATTAAATCAGGTTTTATAGTATTATTTATTTATGATGCTTAATATTTAACATTATTTTATGTGTATATTAGTATCAATTAATAAATACTTATTGACAGCTTTGAGTGGGGCGCAGAACTCACATCTAACACCAATTTAGTTTTCCATGGGTGGGGCTTTTTGGTGGCAAAGTTGACCTTAAGCAGCTGCCACCCCTGTCCACAACCTTCCCCCTATCTCTTCTTCTTTATTTCCTATTGTGCTGGCATAGTTTTTTGTAGGACTGAACACTGAACAGGGTTAGCAACCTTGGAGAATTACCCATCTCCTTTTGCTTTTTCTCGAGATCCTTTATAAAGCAGAGTATTGTGCTCAACAGATTTGCAATGTACATCATTGCTCTGGTGCAGCTGAGCATCCATTATAGGGAAGTGAACTCCTTCAGTTCAGTCAGGCCAAAAAAATTGTCTGTTGAACTACCACTGAATTTTAAGACATGTTACTTGTGTGATGCTTTAGCTACTGAGCCCTACATAGAATGTGTAAGGTTAAGCACTAATAATACTGTTTTTTCAGAACCACATCTATGCTGAAAACTTTTGCCAGTACAGGAATAACATTTAAGGATAGATTTAAGTTTTGATGTTTTAAGGTTTTATGAGTTTGGAGATTTTTTAGTTCCAAAATCTAGGAAAAAGTCTAAGCTGGTGCACCTATACCACAGAAAAGTGTTCTTGTTTTTCTTTGAGGATTGAGTATAAGAAATTAGCACTTGTTATACTTACAAGAGTTTGTTGATACATTTGCTTCTTTTTGTTTTATTTTCAAGTATATCTTATAACAAGTGGATAGAGGTAACATATTGTAACTTTTTTTTCCAGTCACTAACCCAAACTTTCCCTGTTGCATCTCTTTTCTCTTTGGGGTTGCTCTTTCCCATGCCTAAGGGACACTGAGGCAGTAGTTTTACAACTGCAGAGGGGTGGCATCTTCTAGGCTCCAGCTGTTCTGCTTAAAGATGTTCCTGCTTTCTCCTGTCATCGCCACCCCCCAGCTGGCAGCACTGCCGCTGCAGTTTTGCTAGCGGAGCGGCCCGCATGATTGCTCCTTAGCCTGAAACTTGTAAACTCAGCCAAGCCAGTCCAGATCCAGAGCTCACACCACTGAAAATAAACTGCCTCGAGCATTTTAGAGAGAGTTCACACAACCCCCTCCGCTGGCATAGTTGTGAGGCAGAGTGTGGAAATAAGGGAGAAGTAATGATGTCAAACCAGTGTAATGCTGTGTGTGGAATGAGTGTTCACTATTCTCCAAGTCTTAAGCACTTTAAACATAAGAGAAGGCAGCAAAAGTGGCTGTAGCATAGTTGTGTCCAGCAGACTTGTATTCAGCTGTGATGCTAACTCATATGCAATTTCTTTTTGTTCGCACTGTTATCTAAACATTTATTCACCTTTTCCCTTAAAGACGGATCTGTGCTTGCATTTTGAAGTTGGCTTTCTTTTACTTCACATTAATTGTTAATTTATTTAAGTAAATAGAGATCAGTGAGGATGTGTCAAACTTCTGCTACACAGGAGACAAATGTTTGTTTTAGACTACAGCTTAGTCTTTTAAGTAAACCATTTAGAAACATAAGAGTTGATTAGGTGGTGCTTTCAGCAGCTCATGGAGCTTAACCTGGCAGTAGATAATTAACTCTCCATAATCCCAGCTACGGAATGGCCTAAGGAGTTTGACGAGTTCAGTTTAGTAATTTACTTGGAAATTTCTGACGATTCTTCCAGAGAAAAAAATAAGTATATGGAGAAGATAACATGGCCTAGACACCTGAGAAGGAACTCAGATACTGAACAGGATCAATTAGTCTCTTTTTGTCATCTGGAGTCAGAAGCTTGTTGCTGCAATATTCAGGCAGATTTTGTGTCTTATCATGTACATATGCAAAAAGATGGTGCGACACCATCATCACAGTGAGAAAGAAAGATCCATTCTCTGCTACAAAGTGTATCATCAACAAAAATACTCTTTAAATTCTCTACCAGTAGATGACAGTAGTCTTATTAGTAGAATTAACAAAAGAAGTAGGGGAAGAAAGGTACCTTCTTAGCTCGGAAGTTGCATCTGAGAACTAATTAGTGCCAGTGTTTGTTTTCTTAAATAAGGGAGCTTGAATATAATGACTGAGAGGAACCTTGTGCCCTTGCACACATGCATAGAGTAGCATTTCTGAACCTTGACTGCAGGAGAGAAGAAACCATTAAGAAAGAAAACATGTTAATACAAAAGCCAGGAACTCTGAAGGGTACTCTGTAATATGCTGGCAGGGAAGGTATTCTGATTCAAGAAGCTATTTCAAATGCACATCAGTCAAGTCACAGGTGATATTTTAAAGACTTTTATTGAAGCATGAAAGGCCAGTAATAACCAACATCACAATTTCTACCAGAGAATAGGAACTGAATAGTCATTTCAATTCTTTATTTTATGATCTTCATTAACTGTCTTCTGCATCCGGGATATTAGACATTCCTTAACTATCCCACATCCAGGATATTAGGCATGGGGAGAGCTGCAGTTTAGGGCAGGCAACATTGCAAGCAGTTGTTATGTGCCTGGATTTCACGTTTTCTTTCCTTCTGTATCTTTAGCAAAACCACTTACTTCTGTATGTTGTTATTCTTCTTCTAGGAAAGTGGTCAGATAGCACTATGAAATGCCAGGGCATGCTACTGAAAAACCCACCCTGCATTAATGACATAAGAGTGCCCTTCTAGGTAACGTTTGCTTATATATATTTTGAACTGGGATATTTAGTGGGTGTTCTGGAGCAAATGATTCCAATACAGTTGCTAATATAGCCCGTGGCAGGAGATGATGCTGGCTTTACCCTGCTGTGCCCACATATGGCTCTGCATACGTGCGCTAGCTGCTCAACGGGGTATTTCCGTTCAGCTGTTTGTCAGCCTCTAAATTCCTGACTGAGCATGTCTTCTCTGTAGAGATTTATGGACTAATGCTCCACTTGAAGGAACCCCATTAGCTAAGCCAGAGAATGAGTGTCCATACTGCTCAGCCCTGCCTGTGTACTAGTGCTCAGGACACCCTCACAGCAACCCAGCTGAGGACTCACAGTGCCCAGGGCTGGATTCCATAGATTGTAACCCCTAAATCTACAGTAAGCTCTACCACCCTATGAAGTGCTTCATGTGGCATTGTATAATAATAAGGGTGTCTGGCCCATACCTCTTGTGCTGTGAACCTATGAACACAGTGACATAGATCATCTCTGGTTGTCTACAACTGCTCACAAAATATGCATGGACATCAGGTAGAAAAGTCCCTTCCGATTTGTCCAGAGAGTCTGGTGAATTATATAATTACATAAATACCAAACATGAGACACCAAAAAACACACATGGGTGTTCTCAGGTACCCAGTGCAAAGGCTGAGACTCTGCTTTAGGGTTCCATATAAAGTAGTCCACCAGGACTCTCACTAAGCTTTCAAAACTATTCTGTTCTTCTTTTATCCTCCACCATTTCTCATAGCTCAGGAGACCTGTTAGCAGGACAGAACCCTTATCATGGGTGCTGAACTCCTTTTAAAACCTGTCTGAGCTTTTATTGAATTGGATTGATTTGTTTTATTTTGCTTTTAATCTTTTTTCTTTCTTTCGAGATGGTTGTTTTGGCTGTGGATATCACTGCAAGTAGAAGGATATCTGTGCATGTATGCATTCAGCGCTGGTTCTTCTTTCCTCTGTCAGGCAACGGGTGTTCACCCCTGTTCAGAATCATGCAAGGAAGCAGCAGGGCAATAAGTCAAATTGCGACTTTGGATTTCGGTAGAGCTAACTTTGACCTCTTCAAAGACCTACTTGAAGGAATCCCATGGGTTAGGGCTCTAGAAGGTAGAGGGGCCCAAGAGAGCTGGTTAATATTCAGGCATTACTTCCTCAAGTTCAAGATTCATGCTTCCCTATGAGTAAGATATCAAGCAAAGGACACAGGAGACCATCATGGATGAGCAAAAAGCTCAAATGGAAGAAGGAAATTTACTGTAAGTGGAAAAAGGGACTGCCCACTTGGGAGGAATATAGGAATTTTGTCAGAGTATGTAGGGGTGCAACAAGGAAGGCCCTCTTGGAATTAAATCTGGCAAATGATGTAAAAGACAGAAAGAAGCTTCTTAAAGTTCATCAGTAGGAAAAGGAAGACTAGGGAAAATATGGGCCCAGTGCTGAATGAGGTGGCTACCCTGGTGACAGAGGATACAGAGGAGGTGGAATTACTGAATGCCACCTTTGCCTCAGTCTTTACTGATAGGACTGGCCCTTAGGAATCCCAGTCCCTTGAGTTAAGAGAAAGACTGAAGAAAGGAACCTCGACCTTCCATGGCTGAGGAAGATTGGGTTAGAGATCATATAGGCAAACTGGACACCCACAAATCCTTGGGTCCTGACAGGATGGACCCACAAGTGCAGAAGGAGCTGGCTGATGTTATTGCTAAACCACTCTCCCTCATTTCTGAAAGGTCATGGAGAACAGAAGAGGAAACTGAAGACTGGAGGAAAGCCAATGTCACTCCAGTCTTCATAAAGGGCAACAACAACCCAAGAAATTACAGGCTGGTTAGCCTCACCTCATCTCCCTGGATAGGTGATGGAACAGCTCCTTCTGGAGGGCATTTCTAAGCATGTGGAGGAAAATAGGTTATCAGAAGTAGTCAGCAAGGGCAAATCATGCTTGACCAGTCCGATAGCAGTCTGTGATGGCATGACTGGCTAGGTAGATGATGGGATGCTGTCCACCTCAACTTCAGCAAGGCTTTTGACAGTGTCCTCTGGAGACTTTCAAAACATACCTGGACATGTTCCTGTGCAACCTACTCTAGGCAAACCTGCTTTAGTAGGAGTGTTGGACGAGGTGATCTCCAGAGGTCCCTTCCAACCTCTATCATTCTGTGTATTTCTGTGTATTTCTGCATCTCCTCAACACGTATGTTTCCCTCTTCCTTTTACAGATCAATCCTTTACCTTTGTCTCCCTTTAGAGCCAGGGGATCAGAGCCAGACAATATGCAACTCCTGCTGTAGCGAGCATGGGCTTTGCAGACCTTTTCTAAAGTAAGGCATAATAGGGCAATCTTTCCATATTGCTGTACAATGGCTTTGTACATCAGTTGTACCTTCCTGATTTCAAATACTATCATCCTGAACTGACTGAAACAGAGCAAACTGCTGTTCTTATCATTCCCATAATTATTGCACCAAACATATTTATGAGCCTTGAGGACTTATATTTTCACTCCAAATGAGCAGTGCCAAGTGAAATAACAGTTGTAAATTATCTATCCTTCTTTCTGAGAGGAGGTCAAGTTACAGCTCACTATTAAGTACTAACAGAATGGAGATATCTCAGATTCATGTAAAAAAAAAAAAAAAAAGTGCAATCTAATTAGTTTATCATGAAGTTAACCATAATAACATTATGTTTGCAGGTATAATATGTGCAGACTGTGCATATTTCTATCTATAGTCCTTCTATATATATCTATATACACACATATACATATAGTAAGTGGTATAAATATATCTTTATTCTTTACCTGTACTTTCCTCTGGAACATCTTGGGTAAAGCAGTATGACCCACCCTCAGACAAGCACTGGAGACCTTCACAATCAGTTCTGTGATGGTTCAAAGCATTGGTATATATTTAAAAATATGAATATTTCATGCTAAGAAGCATGTAAGTGTTTACTGGACTTGTTTTGTAAACCAAATTAGGGTTGTTTCTAAACTGAACCTTATGCAGAAAATGTGACAAAAAGTAAAATAAGTAAATAAAAGAATAACTGGAAATGTATCTGGAAGACAGAAAAGTAAAATTTCAGGTTATGCCATGGTGATAGTGGATAATTCTAGAGAACCTTGCCTCCAAACCGTGGCTAAAATATGGCTTGCATTAGCTGTACATCTAAAGCACAGTTTCATTACAGGTTGTGCTGAGAAAAGTTACTAGTATTATAATTGTTTGACATTTATTGATTTTTCAGTTAGAAATAAGTCCCGTGTGTTAAATTCTACTCACAGTGACATTGGTGTATACTGCAATATTTTGTAGTTTTCTCACATTCCTGTTGTGAAAGGGGAGACCACAACTGTGTGACATTCCTATCCTGATTACCATAAGATTTATAGAAAAGCATGTCAGTGTTCCTCTAGCGCCTGTACTCTAATTCCTGGAAATTGCACTGAGTGCCAGAAGAAGGGGGAAAAAAAGAAAAAAGAAAAAAAGGAAAAAACCCTCGAGTTACCCCCAGGTTTTCATAGAGTAACAGAGCCTCCCTGTTGCACAGATGACTTTAGGTGCTCAGAAGTCTCTCAGCTTGCAAGCAGCAAGAGCAGAATTACATCTGGGTGTACCAGGACCACTTTTTGTTTACATGACTTGTTCGCACTGAAGCCAGTGGGAAGCGTGACTTTGTGATACTTGTAAACAAGGATGGGATTTCAACCAGTCATACTTGACTGGTATCAACAGCCACCATAAAGAAAGGTGAAAGAAAGCTTAATTAAGGTAATTTCAGCAGGTTATGTCCCTGCAGCTGTGGTGTCACCCTGCATGCAGAACTGCTGTGGCTGTATTGAAAATGGGAGATGAATTTGAAAGAAATCCTTCTCACCATTCTTTATGTGTTAGACAAGTTTTGACAACTGGGTTATCCTTATAACTTATCCCATTGCTTGGCCTTGAGGGAGGGCTTGAGAGAATGGTTGCAGGGAGATGGTCATATGCAGATGCCCCACTTTCTGTGTATGTTCCTGTATCAGAAATTACCTGAAGTTTTACAGCCAACTAAGGAGAAAGAATGTCACAGAAATGAACATCTTTATATAGGCCATGTGACAAAGGCTTATGATTGGTCCATAAAGGATAATATATACATTTAAGTAATTACCATCCAACCACCTTCCTCTTGGACTGGTTCATGCAGGAATATCAATGGTGGAACTTTAGCATAGCAAATTCACAGCTTTATTTCTTCTCTAGATTACCAGCAACAGACCATCATGGTGCCCTGACTGGAAACATAAAGTATCTTGTTAGTATGTGTGTGCAAATAGATTTTTCTGTGTTGCAGAATGCATATAATTTTGAGTGATTCCTCTCTCCTAATGTGTATGTTTTCCACTATAAGCAAATACTCTCTTTTTTTTAGCAATAATTGATGATATTTTTAAAGATATGGGTTAAAATCGATATCTGGGAGTTATAATTATTGATTAGGAAAAAAAATCCATTGAAATAATTAGCCATTACTGCTTGATGTGTTTCCATGTGGAGTGGATGCAATTGCCATAATTCTAGTTCAATAAGAGATTGTCTACATACTGGCCTATTTAATGGGTTTTATATCTAAGGAAGAAAAATCAAAGAGAAAAATCTAATGTTCTGTCTCTAGGCTTTCTTTTTTTTTTTTTCTTTTTTTTTTTCTTTTTTTTTTTTTATTCCATTCTATGGCTCCGTTGTGGCAGAAAAGAAATAAAGAAATGCTTTTATGCCTGTGATATCATTGTATTCAGAAGCCCCAGGCCTTGCCCAGTAGAACTAGCTCTGATGAGTAGCTTTAATAATTTAAAAGTCAAATCCAGCACTGGGAGAGGAAGGGAAAAACACTTTTTGTGAAGTTTGAACCAACATAACTTGTTTAATGCATCCAGCAGTCTTGAAGAGTTTCAGGGAAGAGCAACACCTACGGTTTACCATGGAGGCACTGTCATCCATGTCACTTACAGGACCTGTTCTTGGCCAGAATAGCTCTGTATGCTATGGGACATTGAAAAGAAATGGTGCCCTTTGGGGGCACCTGGTCAACCGGGAACTGCTGTAGATTGAGTTTAGATCCTATGTAACAGTATAGATTTTCCCTACGTGAAGTACTGGAAAATGAGAAAGCTGCTGGTTTCCTGCCATGTGTGTATGCTCCATGAAAAGGAAGAGCATAAATAGAAAGGAGGCTAGATGTGAATAAAAGGAGAAGCTGGGAATGACTGGTTGTGTTATGTAGAAGTAGGATAGCAGAGAGTATGGAAAGAGCGAAGAGAAACTGGAGAAAGAGCACATATAGGAGTAGCAGAGGAGAGAATAGATCAACAGACTGGGAGTTGGGAACCATGCAGTGATAGAAGGACCAGGAAATTGGGAACATAAAAATGAGAACAGAGAGAAGAAAGAGAGATGGCACATTTTGTTATTTAATAAATGGCTTAATGTGCCAGATACTCACAAGAATTTTTCATCTAAATAAGACAACTAAGTCATCTTCTTAACCTGAATTCTCTAAGCATTCCCTTACAGATGAATGAATGTATGTATCATCTCATAATGTGATTATGACAGAAGATGCAAGCAAAGCAGGTTTTAACTCAGTACTTGTACCATATTGGAACAGCTCTTAGGAAAGCTGGGAAGTGATGGAAAACCAGTGAATCAACTTTTAATCAATACTTTTAAAGCACAATTCTAGAGAACACTGCTTTTTTGTTTTGAAGTACTACTTAAGGATCAGGACACCTGCCACCTCCATTTTCCCCAGTCAAAAAGGGAGAATTGAATGCTTAGTCCTTTGGTTGTAGCCACATTTCCACTCAAGGTGCTAGGTGGATCTTGATCCTCTAATAATTTTTAAGCTATAAAAGATATTTTGCCTAAATGCCCTACAGGCAGCTGTGTGCAGCACGACATTATTCAGTCGAGTTTTTGCAGAGAATAAATCATAAATTCCTGCCAGTGAGCAAAAATAACTCAAGGCAACATCCGATTACGTCTATGTTCACTTAACATGATTTTATAAGACACTGTACAATATTGCAGCTTGTTGTTCCTCAGTAACATTGCATATCTTGTGTATGCTGTAGGGGTGAATTTGATTTATCCATCTGCTACCTCCTCCCTGCCCCCCATGTGTGACATTAAATTCCTGCATTGCTTTGGCCAAAACTGATCAAAATAATTTCTGTAATACAGTCCACAGTGTCAGTCTCAGATTTAAGGTGAGATTGTTTATAAAAATACTTTTAGCTAACTTGAAGGAAAAAATGTTCTAGAAGCAGAGATTTTGACTGTATGCTGCATTACATGTTTCCTTACTCTAAACCATACATGTTGCATCATTTGCTTTTCATGAAAGAAATACTATATGAAGTAAAGTATAGGCACGGATTAGTTCAAGTAATTTCATTCATCAAGTTTGTGTGGAAACACAGGATACCAAGAGCGACATCAGTAGGATAGGAGATTATTTAAAGTGATACTGCCAAATTCGCAAGTGCTACTTTAATTTGTTAGTGAATTAGCATTTAGTCATTACTTTAAAATAAGTCTGCTGCAGACTCCAAAGTGGTCTGCTTTACAAGGGGAACTTCTGGAAAAAAAAAAAACAAAGGTGAATGGTGGACGAGAACACTCCCTAGATGCTGTACAGGTGGTGGGACAGTTCAGAATCTGGAATCAGAGCTGGTTCTCCCCTCTCAGTGGCCATTAAGGTTTGTGTGCCTGTGTGATTTAACACTATATAGCGAACTATAAGGTCTGGGAAACAAAAGCAATGAATTAATGACTACTTTGATTTTGAATTGATCTTTATTCCTGTCCAAGATGGAGATGGCATGTGTGTCAGGAAAAGCTATTGTCAGTGTAACACTTTCTGGAAAATACTAAGGCTAGGGGAAGTTAAAGTCATACTAAAGTCTTCAATTTTTGCAATATTAAAATATAGATGATGAATTACAGGCAACATAGATAAACCTCTTACCTTCATAATGCTGATGTAGGATGAGATTCTGCAAATGCTTCCCATTCAGATATCCTGTTGGGTCTCTGTATACTATCTGACAGGCAGTAATCAGGGCAAAGCACTACTGAAATTAATTCCTATAATACTGGGGGTTTTAATGAAAATCCTGATGACAAATTATCTTTGTTGTTCTCTTCACCATTTTATCCCTTGTATCCTAAGTTAATTACATGGCATTTTAATGGAGGCTTTTTGAGCATACTATACATGTCAAAGGAAAAGTAAAATGCTGTCAGTTTCTGGAACTTGCCCAAACTCTCACAAGCATGTGTGAATTTAATTCCGATAGTGTTTTAATTTGAGGGTTCATCATTTATTTTTTTACCTGTCAAATACTTATTTGACTTCTCATAGTATAACAGGTGGGAGTAAAAAAAAATCCAGTATTCTCCCACTTCTTTTTTGTGAATAAAATGAAAGAAGCAGTAATTGGACATCTCACAGGCTCATGATTTAGGACTGAGAAGCATGATTACAGACTGTTTAAATTAGGCAGTGTTGTGAGTTGCAAAGGAGGCAAGACTAGGTTGCCGAAAAATGAAACAGGTATTGAAAGGTAGCAAACAAAAACTTGTTAGATGCTGAGTTGGGAGGGCTCTTTTTGCAGTCTCTCTTGATTTTATTTTTCATCCATATTGTCATACTTAGCCATGGATGATTATTTACAAATTGATATTTAAAATCACAAACAATTTACATTATTTATAGTCAATAATTATTAAGCATTGCTACTCCATTACTTTTTATTTCAGCTTAGTCAGTGGACACAATTTAGTGACTATGGCTCTGGAGCCATAGATGCATCTAAGTCGGCTCTGATAGAGAAAAAAAGTTTCATTTTAATTTTTATTTTACACTTAAACTTCCTTTTTTGCAGATCTTTTGCCTGAAACAAATACTTTGAGCAAAAATTGAAAGTTTTCAGAATTATAAGAGCAAATGAAAACAGAGGGTTCAACAGCTGGGAATTGTTTGGCAGGTTCCCATGGGAGACTGCTCTGAAGGGCAAGGGCACCTGGAGAGGATGCTGCTCTGAGGACAAACTTCCCACACCTGAGCTCAGCCCAGCCCAACAGCCTAGGCAGTCACACAGGCACTACATACAGGCAGGGAGCTCCAACCTGGTCTCCAGTGCCAAAAGAGAGGGCAGAGGAGACCAAGGAGGGCTACTCAGGTGCAGTGCAGACCATTGTTTTGTCATGTAGTCAGGGAATTAGGCAAGCCAGACCTCAGCTGGATTTGAAATTGGTGAGGAATGGGAATGGCAACAAGAACTTCTAGAGGTGGAATCAAAAAGAGGCCTAAGGAAGATGTGAGGCTGTGAAACAAGGCAGCAGACTTGGTAACAAAGCACTCAGAAAAGGCTGAGCATCTCAGCATCTTCTCTTTGTGGCAAGTTCTTTTCCAGCAAATTCTATCCTTAGATCTCCAGGCAAGATTTGGGAAGATTGAGTTAGTGACCAAATGAACAAACTGGACATATGCGAGTCCATGGGACAAGAGAGGATGGATCCAAGCACGTGGAGATAATTTGCTGAGGTCATTGTAAGGACTGCTTTATATATTTTTCAAAAGATATCTAGGGATCAGGAGGGTTGGGAAAAGACAAGTGTTACATGCATGCGAGGAGAAAGGCAAATCTGTAGAACTTGCTGCCAATAAAGGTCCCTTAGGTCTCCATGGAGAAAACCTTTCTGAAAGGCATGTCCAGGCACATGGAGGACAGGAAGGCAATTGGGAACAGCCAGAATGGAATCACAGATGGCAGATTGTGGCTCATCAGTCAGAGAGCTTGCTCTAAGGAGATTCCTGGTAAGGTGGGTGAAAGAAGAGCAGTGGTTATTGACATCTTCAAGGCCTGTTACATGGTATTCCCATAGCCAGATTAGTGAGACATGGATTTAAGAAGTGAACTGCAAGGTGAGTGCACTGCTGGCCATATCATGAGGCTCCAAGAGTTGTGATCAGTTACATAAATTATAATTGATGAGTAATTTCTAGTAACATCTATCAGGAGTCAATACTGGTGCTGACATTCATTCATGTCTTCACTAGAAATGTAGCCAATGGGTCAAAATGTCCACTTGGCAACTTGACAGATGATACCTAACTAGGGGAGCAATTAATATGGCAGAGTGCAGGGATGCCATTCAGAGAACTCTCAACAAGGTGGATGGAAATCAATATTCTGGCAGGAACTTTTGGAAATTCAGCAAAGACAAAGGGAAATTCCTGTACCTATTGCAGGACAAGCTGGGCACCAACTGACTACACAGTAACTTTGAATAAAAAGTCTTGGGGGTCGTGGGAGACATCAGCTCCGACATCAGTCAGCAGTGCATCCTGAAGGTCATCTTCGTCCTGGACTGTACAGGCAAAAGTGTAGACAGCAGGTTGAGGGAAGTGATTGTTGCTGCCCTCTGAGACCCTGCCTGGAGGATTGTGTCCTGTTTTGGATTCCCCTGTACAAGGTGGATATTGACATACAGGAATGAGTTTCTTGAAGAACTAGGTGGATGAAGCATAGGATATATACGAGGAAAAGCTGTCAGAACTGGGTTTGTTCACGCTAAACATGAGAATAAAGGGGGAATCCAATTGTTTTAAACTACCTACTAGCAATGTACAGAGAAGATGAAGGCTCTTCTAGGCATTGCACCATAACAGGACAAGACGCAGCAAATGCAAGGTACAACAAATTGTGGTGAAGTATCAGAAAAATCTTTCCTGCCTTAAGTCAGGGGTCAAATTTAGGCACAGGTACCTGGAGATTTTGTGGCATCTCCATTCTTGGAGATATTACAAAGTTGACTGTGCAAGTCCACGACCAGCCTTTGAACTCGGAACTTCAAAGATGCTCCTGCTTGAGTGGGCCTCAAAGATCCCTTCCAACCTGATAATTCTAACAGAATTTGATTTTGTTTATTTAAATGTCTGCTTTAAGGATTTGAATATTATTTGAATAATATTCTGGGGGCACTTTGTGTTTTGAAGAAAAATAACAGTGAAAATGCAGATCATTATTATTACCAAAATGTAAGTCATTGCTGCTAGGAAATATTGTAGGAGTGGTCATATATATCAGGCTGCCAGAACGGATTGTGTTTTTTTGTTAAATAGAACAAAAAAGTCAGTGAAGTGTGTTTAATCCATGCAAGTGAAGAGTTCTGCTGACCTTGTAAACAAATAAAAGGTAAAAATAAGTCAGTTTTGGTGATTAACTAGCCTGGACAAATCCAGCTTAAATATATTTAAGTATTTTTCTGTTTTGCTTATTTCTTCTGCTTAAAATGCAAGCCACTTTCTTCAAAAGCTTTCTGAATCTTTGTAAATACTGTTTTGCTTAGGGAATAAATCTGATAGGCCTTGGGTTCTGGGGAAACAAAGGGAGGAAAGTGTTGTAGACTTTGGTGAGATTTTTCATTCTAGAATATGGGCAATGGTTTCTCCTTCTAAATTTTTCACTAGCTGTGTGTCAAGACCTACTTAAAATTAAGGAACTCTACTGTCCAATGAACCTGTGAGCAGAAGGGATTTTTCTCACAAGGGCAAGACTTTATCCTTCCTCTTATGGTCGTAGAACTCCCTCAAGGAAAACCTATGTTACTGAGTGAAGCAAGGACCTTTCTGTGGAGACATCCAGAGAGGTGGTCAGAGCTTCTGACTGTACCAGCTGAATATCCAGTCTCAGAGAGCTATTAGGCTTGGGTACAGATCCTGTAGAGCTCCCAGCATGAGACAAGAAATGCTCTACCGCCCTTTTGCTGTCTTGCCATGCGTTGTTAGTGGTTGGTTGGGCAGCCTTGTGCCTCTGTGCTGAACTGTGCAGTTCTTATGCTCAGAGTACAGCTCTCCTGAGGGTTGGAACAAAAAAATGGCTTTGCTGAGCATAACCAGTAGGCCTGGTATATTTTTCTGCAGATAGATGATAACGTGTATTTCAAGAGCATAAAATGGCAGCTTTAGGGGGATACATTTTCCAGTACTTTTCTCAGCCTTTTGTCGTCTGAAGTTTAGGGACTGGGCCAGAAATTATGCCTGTGTTTCTAATAGATACTGGCAGGGGAGAGGGTTGTCCCTTGCATTTGTTTCCTTGCTTTTTGTATTTATTCATGCTTTTAACATCTGCAATATCTTCTAAAACTTTATTCTGTAACTTAATTATTCATTCTGTAAAAAAGTGCATTCCCATTTTTAGGCTTTAATCTGATGCTCCAACATCTCATTTGATCCTCTGTCCTTCTTATATTTCTAGTAGGGGGAATAGGCTCTCCTGTATTGCCCTTCTTGGTGTGGCATATGACGTTAGTGGTTTTGGCATGTTTTTCAGAGATACCTCTTTTCCAAACTGAGTAATCCTGACCTGCTTACTGTTCCTTACACAGATACTGTCCCTTACCATCAATTATCTTACTTGTCTTCCTTGTCTATACATTCTTGGGTCTTAGAAGATAGGCACATTCTCTCTGTGGCATTAAGATTGCTCTCTTTTATTCCTAATAATTCATAATATCCCATTTTCTATAGGCTGGTCTTTTCCTAGAATAGCACATGGTTTCTTCAGTTACAGTAGCCATACTTCAGAGTGGTAACAGCTAATTTAAAGCTTATCACTGGGTATATATAGTTAGGACTCTTTGTTCTTATTCCAAAGTCAGCATTTATCAGCATTACATTTCATCCATACTTTTGGCACCAATCACACAGAAATGAGATCTTTCTGCAATTTTTCAGTCACTCTGGGTTTTCACTACCCTGAATAATCTAGTGTGATTAACTGTCACCTCACTATTCAGCCTAATCCAAATTACCAACAACTATGTTGAACAATGTATTTCCATGCACTGATCCACTAGAAACCTCTCTGCATTGTAAAGAGTGACCATTTACTTCTGTTACGTGGTTCCTATTGTCTAACAACTTTTAAGGGACTTGTTACTTGTGAGGAAAGGTTTTGGCCTGGGAATCACCAAAGTCTCTTCTGCAGTGAACACCGGTGTAAAGAATTCTTTTCATTTTACTGGTGTACAGTCTGATCTTATTTGAGCTGCCCTTTCATACTGAAGTTACTTATTGGCCCTACAGACTTTCTGGCAGAATTCCTCTTTTTGATGTGCTTAAAAAAACATTTTATTATTAGTTTTATGCCTTTAGCAAATTGCTCTTCAAAATCTTTTTTGGCCAGGCTTATTAAATTTAATTTGCCAGAGTTTATATTCTTTTCTATTATTCTGGTTGGGAAATTACTTCCACTTTCAGAAGAACTTCGAGTAATCTGCTTTACTGTGCTGTGTATTAAAATGATCTAGAAAAGAAAAAAA
>JANHGN010013016.1:0-21779 GCA_024605025.1 Megaceryle maxima | reverse complement strand
AAAAACAAAAAAAAGTCAGGGGGAGGTGGAAAAAGCCCCATTAAGATAAAAATTTACTAAAAAGTTTTTGTAACTAACTTAAATCATAGGAAATAAACTCTTGAATCAGGACTTTAATATTTATAAGGAACAGAGCTGATCAGCCTGTTTGGGCTGTTGGTTTGTAACACTTTTTATTAGCATGGTGGTGGTTTATCTGCTCTCCTGCCTCCCTGACTGTTCAGGGTGATGCTGCCTTTGGCCAAACCCTCTTTTTATCAGAATTGTCTGGCACCTGGTGACGTGCCTGCATCCAATTCCCACAGGGGCTCTTCACTTTGTCCTTCCTCTTCAGATGCAACATGTCCACTGGTGGCAGTTCTGACTGTCTCAGTGGGACTCCCACTCCCAGGGTGACAAAAGGCCAGTGGGTCTCAGGGGAGGGAGATATTTTCCCCCAGTTTCCATGGGGGCACATGGCTTAGGCAGGAGATTACACAGAAAATTCCAGACCAGAGAAAGCATGTTTTTCCCTTTTGAGTGAAACATTTTCTCTGTTTTATAACTTATACTGAAGGACCAAAGAATTCAAAACTTCACCCATATATGGCCCTTTAACTTTCCGTTGCCACATGGCACTCATGGCAAAACAGCCTGAAGAAATTAGCACTAGCCCCTTCCCTTGCCCCCGCCCCAACATATCTCAGCCACCCTCTTTGCACAAGCACATTGACTGTTTCTTGCTTTCCTCTGGTTCTTTAAGAAACACTCGGTAAATTTAGGTTTCTATCCGTTTGTTTGCTGCTTTAAAAACAAACAGAAGAAATATCTGAAATGTGAATTATTTTCTTAAGCATCAGCTGGAAAAAGAGAACTTCATCTTTGCATATTTTGTGACAATTTCATAACCGAGTGAGGTGAGAGCAGGGGTAGGGCAGCATTTCTGACCCACTCTAGCAGTCGTTAGTGCCTGCCCCCGGCAGGAAGGATGAACTGCATTAGGGCTTGAGAGTCTGTGGTCATCAGCTTCTGTATGGTGTAAAAAGAGTCCTGATGAAATAAACCTGGTGCTAATAAGTACAGCCCCTGTAATGTACTGTCAGGCTTCTTTCTGAAGCGGTAACTCCCTTTTACAAGACACGCAGTAACACATCAGAAAAAAGGGGGCTTTTTCTTTTTGGCCGAATCATGCTTCAAAAGGAAGTTTTAGTCCACAAGGCTTCTTCGTGAGCAGCCCAGCTGGCTGTTGCTGAGCAGCTGTGAACACGTCTGGGTCCTGCCTCTTCACACAGACTCCTTATTGGATAATGACATTTTCCTCCCAGAGTTTTTGGGAGCTTTGGTAGTGTCAACCTCAGTGACTAATTGAGGGGGTTGGACACTTCTGAGCTAAGAGCTGGGGGAAGAGTCTTAATCGTGTTGTGAAACCACAGTATCTTAAAGGTCAATAAACTCTTACATTATTATGGAAAAACAATGTAGAAGCAGCCGGCTTAAGACAACACTATCCTGGGTAGATAGGTATCAAAAAAAGCAAGACTAGAGCTGTAGATGATAGCCAGGAGCTGAAGAAGTTTGGCATTGCTTTGGGCTAATAGGACCACTTTTAGATCATCTCCAGCCTTAGATGATGTGGCTGCATGCCTGCTGTGGCAGGGGAGGGACCAGGGGAAAGTCTCAGAGCAGGAGCACAATATTTTCCTTAAGCTGATTTCCCCACCTCCAAAGGGGTTCGCTGCAGCTGATCCCCTGGCAAAGGGTTTTATACTTTCTGTACATCTCTGAAGCTGAACCTGAGCCACTTAACAAGGCTTGTGCAGCTGAGACAATAAAGAGAAGTCTTTACCCTGGGAGGAAGCCCGTAATGCTGAATGGACTCAGTAATTCTTTGCTGTTCCACCAGCCTCTGAACATCCTCTCTCTTTCTCCTTTTCCCCCATCTGAGAAGGAACTATATGACCAGTGTTTTCCTCCAGAATTATAATAATCCTTGGAGTGATGGCCAACAGCAAAATAGATGTTACTGATGTAAAACCTAGTATTTTAAAGGTGAAGTATTCCTGCAAACTAGTGACTGCATCGGAGGGATTTCTGGGGCTTCCCCACTCCGTAGCTTCCAATGTTAAAACAAAATAAATACAGTATACATTTTAAACAAATAATAATAATACACACTGCAGTATTTCTGGTGGCAATTCTTGACCAGTCTCTTCCCCGCTTTCCCCAGGAGGAAGGGCACTGGGCAGAAGCGCCCCTAGTCGGTGTAGAAGTTGGCAGAATGGTGATCGGTGGTGTGTAAAACGTGTTGTTGATTCCATGTATAGAACTGTGATTTCAGCTGTCGTTCTCTCGTACTCTGTAAATATGTGTTTTGGCTGTCGGAAACCTGGTTTAGACTCTTTTCTTGGCAAAGTGAATTTGCATGTGGGGCTGGAAAGAACTCAATCTGTGTCACAGTTTCCAAGGGCAGGATGGACTTTTTTTTTTTTCTTTTTTTTTTTTTTTTTAGAGGACAATAAATTTTTATTTTTTTGCTAAGAAAAAAAAAAAATATAATAAAGCTGTGTGGTTGTGTGTGTGTGCGTGCCCAGGATGCGTGTGCAGCCCTGCACTGGAGCTGGGGGAGGGGGAGAGACATTTGTGAGGTAGAGCCCTCAGAATAACAGCTCTGTGCCCAGTTTTGCCTTCTCCTTTTCACATGACCAAGAATAATTCCTTCCTGAGCCCCCTTCTGGATCAAGCTCCTTTTTCAGGGGCCCTTCACTTTTATGATCAAGGTGTGGTGGGACATAGGGAGAGTCAATGGGGTGTGGTGAGGTGGGACTGAGACTTTTGGGAATAGTAAAACCACAGAGCAAAGAGCATTTTATCATCCAGATTCTTCCTCTGGACATGAGTTTATCTCTTGTAAGAGTCAGGCAGAGTGGGTGTGAACTCTGCCTGCTCCTCTCTGCCTGTGTGGCTGTACAAATCGTCACTTACATAGCTTCGTGCATTGGCACCCAAAATAATATAAGTCACATTTGAATCCAAGAAGAATTACCTCCTATTTTTGGCCTAATTAATGCTTTGAAGATGCATCAACTACTTATCCATAGTCCAATCACAACAAGAATCTGAATCACCCCATTTAGATTATTAGTAATACAATAAACTCGGTAGATATAAGTGCCTGCCCCCTTCCCACTTGGGTTGCAGCAATCTGCCTGTGTCAGGGTTTCTGACCATGGGGAGGAGGAGGATGATCTTGGTAGGGACTTCTTCCTTCTGGGTCTTGCATTGGCTAGGAGCTGGGTTGATGTGCTTCAAGCCATGTTTTTTAATGCTTGGGCTGTTTTCTTCCTGATCTGTGCAGTTAGTTATGCTCTGATCATTCATCAGTTTTACCTCTGTAAAAGGTGTGATGTCTTTTGGTGTGGGTAAAGACACAGAGAACTGCCCATAACTGAGCAAAAAATTAAACTAAATCACCTTGGATAATAACAAACCCAGAGTTAGCCCGTGCCCCCTGCTCACTGGGACACACTGGCTGGTGCATCCTGAGTGATGGTCAGCCCAGAGCAAGTTGGAGCACAACAATTTTTAAACAAACAGCTAAAAATAAGCTAAAACCACGTTCAGAGCTGCAGCCCCACGTAGCTAAGCCTTGCAATAAAGTGTGAGGCTGATTGCTGGTGGGTGCCAATACCCAAGTAGCTGCTGAGTGCAGGCAGGGGGTTTCCTCTCTTGGGCTGGAAGCAGTATCAGCATCCCATCTGGAATGATGCCCTGGGACAGTGTCCCCTCCACAGGCAAGAACCCTTCTCCCCAGTCTTACTTCTCTGCATAGCTACAAGGGGGGGGGGGGGGGGGAGGAGGCACAGAAACGAGTGATTTAAGGCAGCAAATGGCTTCCTTGTGAGCCAGCAGCGCCTTAATCCCTCCTGCTGTGGGTTCGGTTGAGCCTGGCCATGTCACACAGATACCAAAGGAGCTTTTTTTCTTCCCCACCCCCACATCGAGGGCTTGACCTGAATTGACCCAACGGCTGCTCTGCCCACTGAGAAAGCAGCTGGTGCTCAGGCATTGGGGAGGGTGATGCTTTTAATTCCCTGGGACATTGCAGCTCCCAGAGACCTGCTGCAGCTCAAACAAGACCACCCCGTTGCAGGCTGGGAGCACAGGAAGCTCCAGAGTTATAATTAGTAAGAATTGTATCTTAAAAGAAGCTCCAAAACTGCAGGAAATAGCCCTGCTACACATTTCTGCTGTTCCACCTGGGTGTGGGTGGAGAAGTTCGGGTCCATTCCCGAAGACCTTGCTGCCTGTAGGGACCAGCCAAGGCTGGGAGGGGAAGAAAAAGCAGCTGCTGGTGCCAGCCATTGCTGAGCCAGTGCTGCCAGTCCCTGGGTGAGGGACCCAGCTGTCTCCCAGTGCTGGAACAGCTCCTCACCATCAGTGCAGGGCTCAGATCCCCATCCCATCCTATTTCCAATAGGAATCTTGGACAAAATCACTCATGTGCTGCCTCATGCAGCCAGCTGCTGTGCTTGACTGTGTTGAGAGGACCAGTCCCCACCATACCCCAGGTACCTTGTTCCACCCCACTGCACTGCTGCCAGCACAGGGATGTTAACCCAAAGCGCCCACTGCACAGACTCAGCCCACACATCAGCTTTGTTGCTTTTAATTTAAAGTAAGAGGCTTATCCACAAGGAAAGACAAATAAAGAGAAAAAAAAAAAAAAAAAGGAAAAAAAAAAAAAAAAAAAAAAGGCAGGTTTGGCCTCCCCACCCTGAATAAACAACGATGCATTTGCAGTACCCTGACACAGTGTTGCAGATGGGAGGGTTGGGGACATGGCCAGGAGACATGGCACCGGCAGTGACAAACTAATGGGGGACAGGCAAGGACAGCCACACATTTTCACATCCCCCACATAGTGTTGCTAGTCCAGAGAGGCAAAGAAATCCCCTAAAATAGTGTGCCCATCCTCCCCAGCCTCACAGCAGCACTGCTACCTGAAGGTGGGGATGAGATGGGTGCCAGGAGGTGACAAGTGGCACAGGGACCCCCCTCTGTCCTCCTGGCCCCTGCAGACGGCTCCAGCACCAGCAAAATGCCCAGGGTCCCACTGGCCACACCTCCCTCATGTCAGGACCTTCCTCTGCCTCCCTCACTCCGTCTCCTTGGACTGCTTGGCCCGTTGCTTGCGGAGCTTAACAAAGGCCTGAGCCTCTTTGTCCCCCTTCCTGGACTCCAGCAGCTGGAGGATCTCATCTCCTGCCAGAGAGGAGGGGAGTGATGGTGGGAGATGGTCACCTCAGCCCCATCCCCACAGCACAGGGCCAGTGGGGGCTTGGTGGGGCGCAGCCCGGCTGTGACACCACATACCTGTGGGTTTGGGATGGGTGAGAGGGAGGCGGGTCTGGGGGACCCGTCCTGCATCAGCCTGGTCCTCCTCTGCATCGAGGCCAGGCAGGTGGCAGAGAGGGAAGAAGGCTTCACCCTCCAGGTCGTTGGCTCCCAGCGTGTCGTAATCGAACACAGTCAGCAGCAGGCAGGCCCCCTCCTGACGGCACTTCTCGGGGGGTATCAGGCTGCAGAGAGACAGGATGGAGGGGATCTTCACATCCCATCCCCTCCATCCCAGAATTCAACCTTCTCCCCAGGGGATAAACAGGCTCTGCCAGGGTGCTGATCCATGGGAAGCCACCCCCACCACACTGACCCCAGCTACTTCAAAGGCCCTGGCACAGTCTCCTCCCCCCTCCCCAGCCTGTGGGACCCAGGTGTTTGGGGTGCCCCTACCCCAACTCCCACTGTGGGACCCCATGGCTGAGCCCCCAGTTGGGTGCAGGAGGTGAAATCCCAGGGCAGGACCCAGTTCCTGGAGAAGCAACCCCATAGCAGGGGCTCGGTTGGAATGCGGGGGGGCTGCAGGGTTTGGGGGGGGGGAGTGGGGGAAGTCTGGTGGGTCTCAACTCCTACGTACAAGTCAAAGGCTTCGTCAAAGAGGGGGTGCAGCTCCTTCCTCTTGCACTGGGTGGTCCGGGCCACCACCTCGGGGAACTCATGCCGGGGCTCCAGGGTGAGCTGGACGAAGGGGTCACTCGAGCCTGGTGAGGTGCAGACGTCAGCCCTCTCCTGTCACCCCCCCCTCTGCCCTGGCACAGCCAGGGTGACCGGGCACACTTGGAGGGGGGAGGCAGGGCACCCTCACTGCCACCCCCCAGCCCAGCCCATGCTCCTTGAAGGGTGCAGAACATCCCGAACACTGCCCACCCATCGATCAGCCATGGCTGGCTGCAAGAGGAGTGACATCTCCTGGAGAGCTCCCTAAATGACAACCAACGCGAGAGACTGCCCCTTGTCACTCTGGCATGATTTTTTTTTTTCTCTGAGATATGTTTTGCATGCTGAAAAAAAGCCGCCTACTCTGGCTTGTGTTGCAAACTGAAGGCAGCGGGCACAATTTCCTGCCTGGTCCTACCCACAGCATCCCCCGGACCACCCTGGGCCAGTGCAAACAACCCTGCCTTTTTCCACAAACCCACCTCCTCAGATGCAAAAGCAAATCTAGACACAGCCCCATTACTCCAAGCACTGCCAGCATCTCTCCTACCCAGGAGTGGTCAGGGACAGAGGATGGGGTGGGGTTGTGCCAGGGTGGCAGGGCTTCCCAGCCCACCTGCACCCACCATTGGAATCCAGTGGGATGAGGTTGACTGCGTTGAGGACTTCCACACGGAGTTTCTGCTCTGAAGGGCGGTACAGCGCTTTGATCGTCACAGCCCCATACTTCTCCGAGCTAGTGTCCAGCTGAGCAGTAGGTACAAGAATAAAGGTGCCCGTGGAGGGGATGCCCAGGGTCTGGAAGTGGCTGAGCGGGCATTTTGGGGTACTGGGGGGTGATGGACATCCTCTGGGATTCAGTTGAACCCCCTCCTGCTATCCACTGGGGCAAAACCAGCACCAGGACTGGGAGGGTGGTGGGAAAACCCCATGTTTCCACAGGCAAGGCTGTGCCAGGCAGCCTCCTGTGCAAGGGCAGGATGTGGGAAAGGGCTGCGGGCAGAGCATCCATCCATCCATCCATCCTGCACCATCCTGGCTCCTACCTGCTGCTGGATCCTGTTGCTGAAGTATTTCTGGATGAGATTGCGGCTGGTGGAGGAGCAGAGGGACAGGTGGGTCTCCAGTGACTGCAGGGAAGACGTGAGGTCAAGCATGGGTCCACAGCCCAGGGATGCCCTCCCTGGAGAGCACCCACAGGAAACCCCTGGGGAACCCCCACTCCCCAGCAACCCATACCAGGAAGGCTGCAGTGTGGAGGGTCTCCAGTGGCAGCCCACAGCCCTCTGCATGGAAGCACAGCTCCAGGCTCTGGGGAGAAGGGTGGTGTTAGCTGGCATACAAGCACTCATCCTTGTCTGGGACCCTCCTCATTCACCCCAGTACCTTCAGGGCACAGTTCAGCTTCTTGTAGTGCTGGGCCGAGGGGACCTGCTGCCCCGCAGCTGCCGACAGTACGGCCAAGGTGTGATGCCAGAGGATAGTGAGGAGGCTGCAGGGGTGAGGGAGGAAGGCTGTGAGCAATGGTCCAGAACAGTGGGCTGGGGGCGGTTGGCCTTTGGGCAAGGGGCTTTGCAAAGCCCCAGAGGGAAGGAGCTCATCCCACTAGGCTGAACAGCCAGCCCGAAAGTGGGATGTGCCCAAAACCCTTGGGGCTGGGAGGGTCACTCCTGCTGAGGACTGGTGGCACTGCTGATCTCTACCGTCAGTCCCCAGGATCCTGTTTACCTTTTGAAGTTCTCCTGCACCAGATGTTCATTGAGATACTGCAGCTCTGACTCCAGGAACTTCATGAGTGGGATGATGGACTGCAGTGAGAGGAGAGGGGCATTGGAGATGGTACAGAGGGGCTGTACCCAGCAGGGCAAAGCAAGAATAGAGGTGAAATGCTGCAGGTCAGAGATATCAGGGCAGGAGGTGGTCCAGAGGGAGCTCCCTCCCACGGTGAGGATGTGGGCAGGCTGTGCCCAGTCTGTTCCTGCTGCCAACACAGGCATCAAACAAAATGTAAGGGTGTCTGGGCCCCATTGACGGTGTATCCTGTGTGCAGGCATGGGGCAGGGAAACGTGGGGAAGGTGGCCTCCACCAAGTGGGCAAGGGTTATTCACAACTGCTCAAAAAAGATGGTTCAGGAGGTGCCAGGCCAGGTACTTACATCCTCAGGCTCCTGGGTGCCATTAGAAGATGAGAGCTCCTGGATGTGTCTGGCGATGCCCTTTTCCAGCTGCCAGGGAGAAACGTACAGAGGCACTTGGGCTTTGCCCTCTGCATAAGCCTCCCCGTGCCTGGGTCCAGCTTGTCTCCATCCCAAGAGCACTATGGGCTCTAGGCCTGCTTAGTCGAAGCCTCCCCACTTTGGGCCAGGCAAGGGCCAAAGGGAGTCAGTTGCAGGTGGTCACCTTGGTGGCCAGGGCTTGCACCACATCCCGGACCTCACGGTCCAGGCAGGAGACTGTGCTGTCGAGCTGGTTGTGCAGCGTGTGCTGGATCTGCTGCCGGTCAATGATGGTCCCTGTCCGCTGCTCCAGATGTGCCCAGTCCAGCTGCGATGGCAGCTTCAGGATCAGCAGCCGCAGCTGCTTGATGTTGTTCACCACGATGCAGAGCTGGAGGAGGTGGATCTGCTTCAGTGTGTCCCACACACCCTTGTGCATCCCCTTCTGGCTCCATCCCCATCTTCATGCTCATCCTCATTCCCATTCCCCTTCCCATCCCCATCCTCATCCCCCTCCTTACACCATTTCCCTCATGATTTTTCAGGATTATAGCCATTGGGAGCCAATTGATCCCCATGAAACCCAAATCCAGGATGTCAGCTGGGTGCCCAGCAGCTCATCTCCCTCTCTGTCCCAAAACCATAGCCAAATCCTGCCTCTCCCTGAGTAGTGGACCCTGCCCTGATACCAACCCTGTTGGCTGCTTCACCCTCGTTCTGCTCTCTCAGTGACAGAGCCTCAGCCTGCTCCTTGATGAGCCGACAGTACATCAGGGCAATTTTGCACATGTCCTGCAGGATAGAGAAGCCAACAGGACTCAGACAAGCAGCATGGGGATCATCACAGGGCCAGGGCACCCTGACACATTGGCCTGTGACCCTGGCCCCATCCATGGCGACATGTCTCCAAGAGCAGAAGAGGAAACTCGGGCTGCTGATGCCTGTGAGCATGGCATTTACCATCAGGACATGGTGTACAAACCTCCACCAGCTTCACCATGATCATGAAGGCTTCCTCAGGGTCTGGCCAATTGAGCTGCTGCCAAGTCTTCACAATCTGGGCATAGCAAGTGGACAGGTCAACAGTGGATGTGCTGTGCTTGTTGTGCTCCCCAAAGGGTGTCAGCTGAGAGGACAGAGAACATAAATGAAACTTAGCTTGTATGGAAGGAAGCCACCCCAGACAGAAGAGCTGCTGCTCTTTGGGACTCTGGCCTGTCGTCAGCTTCATACAACCCAAAGTCATCACCCAGTCACTTTGGAGAATGGAGGGGATGAGGATGGATGGAGCAGCCTGAGCTTGCCTCCGTCTGTCCTCCATCATACTCCACTTTGTTGGACCACACTGAAGAGAAGGGCAAGGAGCCCATGACTGTCCTCCCTCCCCTCTCCCTAAAGGCCAGAGGTGAAGGAGATGCTCACAGCATGGCTCAAATTCAGGCTCATCAGTTTGCTTGGGCTGCTAGGGACAGCAAAGGAAGGAACAGAGAAATGAGCAGTGTAGGGGCAAGGTGAGATTGGTTGGTCCAGGGGACCAGATCCTTTGTTATGCATTTGGAAGAGGAACCAGTCCACTCCTGAGCTGCAAGAGGCACCTATGTGGTGGCCTCAGTGCTCTGAGCAAGGCACAGTGGCAAGGTGTGGAGGCAGCTGGAGTGTCCCCAAAGGACAGAGGGAGGTGTCCTCCTTCCTGGGTTACCTGGTCCATCTGGACAGCTCTCTGTGCCCTCTCCAGCGCAATGGTGTAGGCCTTCTGCAGCCACTGGGGCACAGCTTCCTTGAACCACTGGTGGAAATTGGTCAGAGCCAGAGGTCCATCCCTGTGGATTAAGGTACCAGCTTCTCCAACCGTAGAGCAATGGCGTGGGACCATCACCCCTCCTTGCTCTCATGCAAGAAACTGCCCTGAGGCAGAGGCAGCACATAGCACCATGCTAAGGAGAAACCTCCCTGTGTCTGGAAGTTGAGGTCACCATGAACTCCATTCAGAGACAAGCCTGAAACACTTCTGGTGATGCTCATATCAACAGCAGACACCAGCAGCCTGCTCTGCCTTGTGTGTGATTAGGGGAAAGGATTTGGAGTTCCTTGCAATTAACTGCTTGTTCCCCAGCTTTGGCATCTCCCCTCTCTGAGGGATGGATACCTGTTTGGGAGGAAGTCCTTCATCCGATAGAGCTCCTGCAGGTTCATGTAGAGCTGGAAAAGGCTCTCAGCTGTGGGCTTGGACATGCTGCTGTCAAGCTCACGCAGCTGCTCCTGGACATGCTCCATGACCTGGCAGTGAGCAAGGAAAGTGGGGAAAGCTGTTAGTGAGGGTCTGGATGGGAAAGGTTTGTTCTGGGGCCACAGGGAGGGGGTCAGCTCAGGGGACTCCTCTTCCTTTTGGGGGACATTTCAGGAGATTCACTGGGTTAAGTAAGCAGATGATAGTGGCTTTATGGGCACGCAGGGAAAGATGGAGAGTCTCCCTGGCTTGCTCCTTTTGCAGGCTTGCAACAACCAGCTGTAACCTGAAGGGTGGCCAAAAACCTCAGCCTGGCTTTAGACCCTAGTTCCACAGTGCAGAGCAGTGCCAGCTTGCTCACCAGGCTCTCCAGCTCCAGATATGCAATGCAGAAGAGATTCAACTTCAAGGTGCTGCAAGAGAAAAATGGGGAGTTAGAAGCCTGCAAGCACCAGCCCAGCAAACCCTCCCAAGCCATGCACTTGACATAAGGGCAAGGACTGTCCAGCTCTAAGAGGCAGAGTTGGGACCACAGATACTATTTGTGGAGTCCAGGGGCCAAGGAATGAGATATCAAAGTGCACTGTTGCTCTTCACCCCAGGGAGGGTTGATGAGGGGTGATCATGATCCAAAACCTACTTGATGAAGAATTTATTCCAGATTTTTTGGCACTGCTGGAGATCGCCTATCACCTCCAGAAGGAGTCTGGACAAGGCTTTGCCATTCTCCTCCATGCTCTGCAAAGGAAGGAACAGCTTGTTTTGAATGCTCAGTGATTTTGAGATGACCTGGGCTCTGTTCTGATCTGCTTTATTTCTGTGATTTGTTCATGTGGGGTGGCACTCTATCATTAGATCCACATTAGGAGCACCTAGAAGTTGTCGGTAACATCCACTGTCACCCTGTGCTTGCATGGCTGGGCTGGACTTGGGACCACCTCCTGCTCTCCTGAGCATTGCACCAAGGTCTTTAGCTTCAGCGTACCTCAGGAGCTGCAGGTAACATGGCTCATGGTATTTTTAAGATGGAAACCCAAATGTCTTGACTGCATCAGAAAACTGGAGAAGCATCATCTCAGTCTTGTCTTCCCAACCCCACAGGCCTCCCACCCCAAACCACACAAATTGCTGCTTATAATGTCAGAGAAACAGCAATGGGAGCTGACCTTCACCATGGGCTTGAGGTGCTGCTTCTTCATGTGAAACCACTCCGTCGTGCCTGACTGCAAGAGAGGAGTCCTGGTATGATGGCAGGGAAACAGGAGGAGCATTGAGGAGGGGATTGATGGAAAGGAAGAAGCACAGGATCTCACGTCCCCAGGGCTGGGGAGGGTGAGGCCTCTGGTCCCACTACCTTTAGAGCTGTGGAGACCATCTCGGTGAGGTTGGGGCTTGGTGTGCACAGCTCATGGAAGGCTTTCATTTTGCACATCTGGACCAGGACCCTGCAAAGCGAGAACCTTGAGCAAAACCCAGCATCAGCCCATCAGCAACAACTGTTTCTCCCCTCCAAAGAACCTACCCAAACAACCCTTCTCCTCCCAGCAACATCCCCATGGCAAAACCAGGACAAGGGATAGGATGGGACAAGCATCGCAGCAGCCTAGAAGGCAGCAGAAAGGGCTCACTCAGGTTTTTTGCTCAAGCTTACAGGCTTGTCCATCCTGGTGGTCGTCACACAACCCCACATGCACAGCTGGCACCAGTGCCCAACTCACCGGAGCAGGGACTGGAGCCTCTCCATGGACCTCGGGACAGAGAGGGGGAAAATGATGCGGTACCTCCGGATGAGGGAGACCCCATAAGTCAGCAAGGACTGGAAGGACTCAGCCAACTCTGTTTTCTGGGCAGAAGGAAAAAAACACACTTTGTCCCCCTCAGTAGCAGACAGAGATGCCAGCAGAACCATGTCACTGAGACAGAGGGAGCTGGTGGCTCCCGTTCCTTTCTAGTCTGCTCCAGGAATGGGAAAAACTCAAGATGACTCCAGGAAATTCTCCCTGGAGGGGCTGAACTGAGCTTTATGCCTAAACCTCATTGTTATACATGAAAAATCTGGAGTCTCAGAAGCATGCTGGGATGCCCTGGGAAAACCCATGGAGAAAAGTAAGAATTGGGTCATATTTACATTTTGTGAGGGGTTGTGGTTGACTTGATGGCAGCAATGGAGGGGGGGAGTGTTGGTGTATAGGGTAAGCACTTCTCTGCAGAGATGGGGAACAGGCCTCTGGGGCAAAGGGGCTCTCTGAGCCATGGATTGTCCTGGTCCCCATGGCTGTATCTCCCCAGAAATGCCCTCCAGCCACCCCAGCACCCCACAAGCCCCTGCATTTCCTGGAACAAAGGGAGAGAAACAGCCCCAGGAACTAGGAGGAGAGATTTGGGGTTGGGTGCATGGGGCATGTTTCCCCAGTCTCTGCCCCCTCTGTGGTGCTGGAGCCCCCTCACCTGCTCTGGCCTCAGGCGTTCCTGCACCCACTGGTACTCAATGCTGGTGATCTGGTGGAGCAGGCAGTTGCTGTTGAACTCAAGGCTCTGGTAGAGCTTGCTGTAGGCCAGCCACTGCCTAGGGAGGAGGGAGAGGCTGGGCTGAGTCCCCAGGGGCTGGGGGCACCCAGGAGCTGGCATGGAGCTCCCCCACCCATGGCTACGGTTGGGATTGCAGGGCCAGGACCCAGGTCTCCTGGCATTGCTGGGGGCAGGGCACAATACCAGCCATGCTGAGCTCATGGGAGACACCAGCTGTGGTCAGACAGCCCCAGGGAAGGAATCGGGGCCCATGACACCCCACGATGCTGCATCATGGCTCCTTAGGCATGGGGTACTCACGCCATGACCTGGTGGAAGTCAGAGAGATCCTTCTGCGTGGCATGCAGGTACAGAATGGTGCTGGCGTGCTTGCTCAGCTCCCCATCCCAGGCAATGCTGCCAGCCTGCAAAGATGCAAAAGAAGGGTGACATCTCCTGGAACAAGCTGGGCTGAGTGAGGAGGACAGGCACCAGGGTGGGGTGTGTTTGCAGGACCATGGGAGGAATGGGTGCCTTATAAGGCTGACAGGCACAGGTAGGTGTCATCAAGATCCTCCTCTGCATCATACTGCAGCAACGGCAGGAGAGCTGCTGCTCCCCGTTGGTACCTGGTGCTGAAGGATTTCATAGGACACCAGCTGCTGCAGGAGATGGCGATGGACTGTGTAGCTTGGCTGTGTACGGCTGCTCGTCGTGGCCCTCTGAAAAGAGACAAGGCATAGAAGCAATACATTTTTGCCTGAACAGGCAGGGACACAGTGAGAGAGCAGGAACCTGGGAGTACAAACAGCATGGGGCCAGAGAATCCTGTTTGAAGCCCCATTTGAGACCAAGACAAGGGGTGCAGGCACACCAGGAGCAAAGTACATATGCTGGCATTGCACTCAGGAGAGAGTTGAGCTGGTGCACATGCAAACCGTGGTGCTGGCGCCTCTGGTCCTGGTGCAGGGACCTGAGTCCCTCCAAGGGATAGGCAGCTGCCCTGTCCTGCCAAGGCAATGGAAAGGGCCCCCCCTTCCCCATCTCCTCCTACCTTCTTGTGAGTCATCAGGAATTGCAGGTGACACTGTCCCCGGTTGGGGTACGTCTCTGTCCGTGGCTCCAGCTGGTACCACTGGTCATCCCAGCAGTGCAGGTCCTGCACACACAGAGACAAGGGTGAAGCCTCAGGTAGGCTTCCTGAAGGAAGGATCCCACTCAGGTACCACGTCCCACTGTGTTAATGGGGAAGGAAGATGCTCTATTAGATAACTAGATTTGTATTAAAAATAAAATATGTATCTTCACTGAGCGAATGTGTTGGAGTGGCTGGGGCACCTGCCACCAAACTGAGGGACCTGGCATCTGTTTGCAGCGCTGAGCTGGGATTCTGGGTGAGCTTGGTGATGCTGAAGGGCTGGGATCTTGCCCAGACCCTGTGGGGTTTGACTGGCAGCTGGGAAGTCACTCAGAGGAGAGGCTGTTCCTTGGTGCTCACCTTCAGGCGCAGGACCACGTTCCCCAGGAAATCGTCCTGCCCTTTGTCTTTTCGAGCATCTTTAAAGATCCTGAAAAGCAGGAATGAAGGAGGGGGTGAACCAGTTTCCTAAAGCCATGACCAAGCTGCGGTCAGGGTGAAGGTGATGCAGACCTGCTGCCTTCCTTCTCTCCCTCCTTCCAAAGGTAATTTTTTTAAATCCAGCAGGCAAATAAGCATTTCTCAAACCCTCTTTCCTCAGCAGCCATTAGGGCCACACCAGCACCAACCGTTTGAGACCATGGAGATCTGTCAGCTCCCCCAGCTTGTGACGCACAGACTCCACCATGTCCGAGTCCCTGCAAGGGTGGGCAGAGAAACCCACCACGAGGAAAAGGAGGAAAGTCAGGCGATGGCAAAACAGTTGAGGGAGTTGCAATGACAGCAGAGAAGGGAAGGTGCTTGTGGAAGGGGAAATGTGTCAGGACTGAGGCCACCCCTGAAACCAGTTGTCAAGACAAAATCTGCAAGCATTGGGCTTCTTTCCATAAATCAGATGAAGTCTTAGGATCAAAGCCAGCCTGGGCTCTCTCTGCTTATGCTGGTCACAGTCCTGCACTGTGCACTGCTCCAGCAGAAAGTGGTGGGGAAAGGGACCCCCAGATGGTTTCTGAGGCCTGCTAAAGGGTGCAGGTTGAAGGACTATACCAGGGAGCCTCCCAGGAGGCAGGACCCCACTCGGGGCTGTGGGTCAGGGTCAATGGCCAGGGGGTGCTGCTGCTCACCACATGTCCAGGTGGAAGCTGGCTGTCTCCATGTCTTCAAACTCCCTGCAAGGCACCAGTGGGATGCTGTTACTCAAGCAGCACCCGAGGGACTGGCATCAAGCAGGCAGGATAGCTTGGGATTACAGACAGGTGGTTTCTCCCTGGAGGAGACCTCAAACCACCCCACACAACCCAGGGAAAGTGGTGGGAGAGTTCCCAAGGGAAGGACTTGTGTTTTTCACCTCCCTGGACCTTCTGCATGGGTCAAAACAGAAGCCTGATAAGCCCCAGTGGGCATCACCCCAGCACAGCCCCAGCTCCTGGTTGGGATTAGTAGTTAACCACCCCCCATCCACTCCCAAGAGCCCTGAGCACTCCTTCCAGCCCCCAAGTGAGCAAAGCCAAGGGTTGGCAGATTACAGGATAAACGTCTCATCCCACACCGGGTTGAGGGTCTGGCTTATGACTTGTGTGCGATGGATCTGGTCTTCAGGGATGAGGTCTTTGACCACAGCCTTCATCCGCTTCTTGTGGTCAAGGTGGGCCAGTTCCTGGCTCTTGGTGTCAATGCCCAGCAGGCAGTATGGGTCACTGAACCCTGCGAGGGCAGAGCCATGCAAGTCCCAGTTGGGAGCAGCAGAGGTCCCTTTTCTGATGGGACACCCACCCATCTCCACTTACCACTGACATCTTTACCCAAAATCCCCTTGGCTTCCTTTACAGTTGCTTTCAGGCAGAAAATTGGGCTCTGGAAGAATGAAAACAATAATTATTCTTGTGAGGAGGTCACCAAACCTATGAGAAAGGATGGTTCTCAAGCAGCACCACACCATCAGCTCAGGCCAGCAAACAGCTCCTGTGCAACTCCTCCAGCACAATCCAGGGCACCCTGTACCCCCAAGTTTGATCACAAGAGACAGGAGACACTGCAGCCCCACAGTGCTACCCTGATGTGGGGACCCTCCCTGGGCCACAGCATACTGGGGAGGCATTGTCTTGCTGCATACCTCCAGTTCCTTGACCTGCTGCATGATGATGCTGTGCTCCTCTGCATCCATGCCGAAAGCCTGTGTAGATATTCAGGTTGTAATGGCTGCTGCTCTGTTAACAGTGGCTGGCCAGCAGCCAGGGGTTTCCCTCCACTCCCCAGGGAGCAAGCTGCAACTCGAGGGGAGAGGAGAGGAGCAAAGAGCCCAGCAGAAGGGCTGGGGACCATCTGAAAGCTTCCCACCATCCTGAGCCAAAGATAAATATTTCTCCCTAAGGCTGATATTTTTCAGGACAAGCTGTCCCAGCCCCACCACTGCTACAGATTTTAAGATGCTTGTTAAAACCCCCTGTGAGTGACTCCCACCACCCCTTTCTCTAGGAGGACGGATGAGTCAAGGGACAGGTTTTGGGGACCCCACTGGGGAGATGGGGACCCACCTTTTGCACATAGGTGTAGAGCTCCTGGGAGTCAGCAACGTGGTGGGGCTCAGGCTTGCCCAGGCGGTGCCGGATGGTGTAAAGGACCTCCTCATAGAGCAGGGCCAGCTGTGGGGGTGGCACCAACACCTCACACAAGGCCAGGCCAGCAGAGACTTGCTCTTCATCCTCCAGGGTTAGTGGGGTATCCACCCCTCCAGCTCCCCAGTGGTCCCTGCCCCTGCCCTCCCAGTATCCAGCCCTGCCTGGCCACCACTGCCTGTCCCTGGAGAGCATCAGGAGCTGAGCCATGTTCCCAAGCCCCAGCAGTGCTGCCACCCCTTCCAGTGCCACCACTGGAGACTGTGGAGGGACCACACTCCTACCTCTCTCTTGGAGAACCGGTGGGAGAGATCCATCTAGAGAGAAGAAAAGCAGAGGTTTCCCATCAGGTCTTGTGGTAGAGGGTGGCTTTAGGAGGAAACCACAACATGGCAGGGCACGGCAGGGCAGGGCAGGACAGGGTGGCATCACTCACATCCCATCAGGGTAGGATGCCCCAAAGGATGCTGTGACACCCTGCAGATGCCCCGTGGGCCAAGGGACCACTTCCTCCATCACCCATTGGTGGGAAAGCATATGGGTTTCAACCCCAAGCCCTGCTGATTGAGGAGGTGGTAGCATGGATGGCAACAGCAATTTGGGATGACCCACAGGAGGCTTTAAAAACCTGCCACCCACCTCTCACCCCACAGAGCCACTCACTGACCCAGCCAGGGCCAGCAGGATCAGGCTGGAGAGCAAATCAGCCAAAGGAGAGAGCAGGTGGCCAAAGCACAGTGAGGAGCTGCAGGCTGGACATGGCAGATGTGGGCAAGGAGATGACAAAAAGCCATCAGGATTCATGACTGGAGTCCCCTTGCGAGAAAGAGAAACGAACACTGCTGCAACAGTGCATTGCTCCTTGTTGAGTTCAAGGTCTATTCCCCACTTGAAGGATGACCAGCAATTGTGCTTATTTTCCAAAAGACAAATTAATACTCATCCCAGTTCCACGTGGATCCAGCTGGGAGATCAAACCACCTCTGCCAAAAATACCCTTTTTCCTTGGCAGATCCCAGCTCTCAACCCTTCCTCACCCCTTGGTCCCTCCGCAGCGCCAAGGCTGAGCCTGTCCTGCAGCTGCTTCTCTAACCATGGTCTGGATTCAGCCACCACTGCAGCTGAGTAACTCATTCCTGCTGCAGCCAAGTGATGGTGACTTTGCCACCCCTGTGAACTGAGTGACACAGCTGGAGAGAAGGGGACTGGTGACCCTGTGCCATCCGTTATTGTTCCTGGTGCTGGAGCCTCTGGGAGTGTGAAGGGGTGATACCAAAAAAAAAACAAACCTGAAATAATTGAAACTATTTTGCCCCTTTCTGTGATGAGGGGCAACACTGAGCACAGACCCAGCATCTCATCAGCCAGGGCAGGTAGGGACAAATGGATGGGCAAGCCCTACCTGTGTGCCTGCTCAGGCCCTGAAATGACCTTAGGATCCCTCCATAGAAAAAAAAAAAAAACAAAACAAAAACAACAAAACACAAAACCAACACTGAGCTGGAACATTAACATTTGCTTATGGCAAATCTAGGGCTGGCATAATCCCCTGGCCATCTGGACTAAATTCAACTCTTCCACCCTTGTGCTTGCTCATATGTGCACGGGACTGACTAAGCTAAAGCTGAGCTGAGCCACCAGGATGTGTTTACTGTTGCTAATCCCTATGCCAAGAGCCCAGCTCAAATCCACTAGCAGTGCTTAAATGCAGGTCCAGATATGACCACCAGCATCCCCCACCACACCCCGTTAGCTATGGCCGTGTCACCAGTGTGGGGCGCCAGCTTGGTGATGGAGGCACTTAGGAGGGAGGACAAGTACCTGGGGAGGGGACACCACCAGGACAGATCATCCCAGGAGTCCAGCACAGGGTATCCTGCCCACATGCTCCCAGCAGCACCAGACAGAGGTGTGCATAGCCGCAGGTCCCATCTCCGTGGGGGCAGACACAGGGATGCCACCTGTCCAGCCACTGGAGCGGAAGTCAGTTGGGTTGGAGGACAGCAGGGCTTTGGGGGATCTGCTGGCAGCACAGAGCCCAGGCAGGCTGGGAGGCAATGGGGAAGCTGTAGCCGAGCTAAGAGGCAACCCTCGGTGCCAGCACAGAGCTGCAGCTGACTCTGTACACAGTCCTGTGCACATTTGCACAGGTACGGTCCCCCTGCATCCCCACCTTCCTCGTCATTGCAAAACATCACAGCTGGGACAGGGACTTGGTCCTGTTTATCTCATTGCCCTTTTACAGCCTCAGCACCCAGCTCTGTACCCCAGGGTCCAGCAGGCACGGCCAACCCCACATCCTCCCTGGGGCCATCACACCCCTAACATGCTTCCTGTCCCCAAACACATTCCCAGGGTCCCTGGGGTCAAGACCACCTACCTCAGGGCTCTCATCCCCAGGGAGGGTCCCTGTGGGGGTCTCACTGGCTGCATCCATCTTGGGGGGAGGCTCAGCACGGAGCAGGGTAGTGGCAGCAGCTCTGCCTGACGCTGACGCCTCTCCCCGTCACTCACATGCTCAAAGGAAACCACAGACCTTATCTCACCATGGCCATTTTAACAAGCGGAAACGTGTGCAGGCCTCCTTTGAGAGAGCGGCATGAGGACACAGACAGCCCAACCCTGCTTCCCACCACCCTGTCCTGTGCAGGCAGTCCCTCACCAAGGGGGACTTCATGGAACAGAAGGGATGGGGACAAAAGAAAGGTGCCACATCCAGTACCTGCTATTATTTTTGAGCAGGGCATTGGGAGCAAGTGGGAAGAAATAATCCTGAAAAGGCAAAATCCATCAGGGACAGGGTGTGGTGGGAAGGATTGGGTGGGTGCAACATTGAAGATCTAGTCTCTGATGTGTGTTTGGGATCCCTTGTGCCCTGAAAGTACAGATGGGGACCCTACAGAAAGCAGAAGTCATCTTCATGGCTGGGGCTAGAGAGGGCTTGAAACCTGGTGCAAAAACTGCAGGGTGGGAAATCCATGTGGTACCTGGGTATGTTGGAGAAGGTTGGGCTGAGAACTGATTCAGTTAGTGCACATGATGGGGATGGCACTGGGAAAGGGCAATCAGCTGTTTTCCTGAATGGGCTGTCCAGGCAGAACTGGTTACTGAGAAAAAAAGCAGCAGGAAATGGAGTTTAAAACTTGTGCTTTACTGTCAGCTTTCATTCCTGTAAACACTTTATCTGATTGCAGCTCTCAAGGCAGTTGTCTATCACAGAGTGGCCACGGCACCCTCCCTTCAAAGATCCCTATCGAAACGCCTGTGCTGATGGCAAACAGGGGGTGGAGGGGGGAAGCCTGGGTGGGCATCACGAAGAGCCAAAGGTGATGGACAAGGGAAGAGCTGGTTTGCTGCTGGATGTCTAACAGGAAAAAGCTAAGAGCAGCATGGGGCTCAGAGGGGCTGTTGAGCTCTACAAGCATTTGCTGCTCAGTGGCTGGACTCAAAGCCAGGGGAAGGACACCAGACTGTGCTCAGTTCTTGCATGTCACTGCTGTGGCTGCTGAGGACACACATGCTCTGACAATCAGGGCTGTAACCATGAATGATGCTGCTTTCTCCATTGAGGGGAGTTTTTGTCTTTCCAACCTTCCTATTTCTGGCCTCCAGACACTCCTGGAAGCCAACAAGATGTTTCAGATGCAATGTGGTGGGCAGAGGCTCAGCGTGGGATTCAGTGGTATTGTGCAGCCTGCCAGGGATTTCTGCTTCATCCAAACAGGAAACCACGACCATGGAAACTGCACTGGAAAGTTTGTCCCCTTAAACACTGTGCGAGGCACTGTGAAGCAATGACTCCAATATCATGGAGGTACCCCACAGCATGCCGGTTCAAACCAGGGCTGCCAAGAGCTTCAGGAGGATGCTGGCAGCAGCAGCCCTGTGAGATGGTGGAGGAGGCAGGCAGCCAGCCCCTTTCATCCCTGCAATCATCCAGTCCTTTATTTAAGGCAGGTTGTGCTGTTTTAGCTACCGTAGGAGAGACATGACTTCTCTTTACCCTGAAAGCCTGTAAGAGCAGTATATATAGGCAAAAGGGTTTCCCTGAAGTTGGGGGACCAGGAGATGGAAAAGAAGTGCCAGCCTTGGCAGTGAGTCGATGTGGGCATCAGGTTCACTTTATGCAAGTCAGCCAGCATGGGACTGGGATCGTGAGGGGCTGCCCAGCACAGGCACAGTGAGCTGCCAGGGTCAGGGAGCTGCCAAGTGAACCCACTTAATAAAAATCCAGAGATACAGTGAGATGCTGAAATCCCTCCCTGCTATCACAGCAATCATTCAGCCTCATCCACTGAGGTCTGAAAAAAAGTTGGTCCTTACACTTCTGCTCTCTCCCAGGTCAGGAGGGGTCTTTTCTGTCTCCTGGAACCAGTGCAGTAGCCCTGAGGAACTGAGTTTCAGCATCACTTCCCTTGCATTCCACAGTTTGGTGGTGGAGACGCCTCATTGCCCTGTACCTGATGTGGGTGCCCATCCCCTTTGCTGGCAGAGATGCTCAGAGGTGCTTGCCCAGCCCTACCAGCCTCAGCCTTGACTTTTTGCCCAAGGTGAAGCAAATGTTAGGCTGGTTAGAGTTTAAAAGCATCTCCTCCCTTGCTGATGGAGTAGGGCATGGCCGAGGAGCTGATTTCTGTTCTGCATCCCTCTCCCATGACACACGCAAATGCTGTTTATTGATCTGGGATATATCAGTGCCATGCTCCACTGGAAAATGTTGTCAGGGGGAGGTAGAGATGTAAAGTGCACAATGGCATCTGAAAATGATTGCTGTCGCCTTTGCTTTTAGCTTTGATTGCAAAAGCAAAATCTGGCCTAGCAAAGAGCAACCACAGAGATAAAGGCAGGATGCAGACACAGCATCCTTGAGCTGCTCACACCTGCTGCAGTGTCTTGCCAACAAAAAATAACAGGGGGCAAAGTAATGTCTCTTACCTCAACCAGCACAGAGAGAACAACTGGTAAGAGTTTAGCTAATTCTCAAATCCACCTTCATTCTCCTTGTAACGCTGGAGGAATTCAATCCACTGTGATCCTACATA
>JANHGN010013015.1:0-24341 GCA_024605025.1 Megaceryle maxima | reverse complement strand
AAGGCAGCTATTCCCAGAATACTTCCAGTTAGTGTGTGTTGGCCAATAGAAGTGATGACAAGATATTTTCCAGTTCACTTGTGGCCATCGTTCCGTTTTACTTATCCCGTGCCAGAGCTGATGTGGTATGGTGCGTGTCCTTCAACCAGTAGAATAGTAGTTGGTTAAGAAAGAGGGTCTAACTAAAAGCAAATGACCAAAAATATTTATTTGCACTTCATGTTTCTGTTGCTGCTTTATTAATGAGCATGATGTTGTTTGTAGCCCGAGTTTATTCCTCCTCTTCCTTACTTCTCCCTATACTCTTTCTGTTCTGACACATGGATGATCTGGTGGTTCTCCATTTCCTCTCTTGTGCTGCAGGACTGACTCTCAGCAACTTTGTTCCTTCTCTGCTTTCAGATCCTGGCAGTTCCTAATTGTGGCAGATGACAACTTTTGTTGGAGTTTCTCACCATTTTTATAATGTCCATTTAATGTAGGGGAGAGAACCATATGTGGGTGCTCTTTCATTGGCCTTGGAACTGAAAGATTAAATATATTCCATCTTGAAAAGGAGCAACTGCTATATTTGAGGTCTGCAATAGCTTGTATCTCAAAAGAACACAACTTCTCCCAAATACAGCTTAATTTGTTAGAGCATCAAATGCAATGTGTGAAGTTTGGGTGATGAAAACAAGCAGTCACTTTATCCTGTCGTAATGGCTTCTTGGTGGCTACAGAGATGTTTGTCTTTCTTATGTATGTGACTTGTAAAAGCAGCGATTCAAACCAGCAGTGCTGTGTTCACACTGGTGGTTGAATAATGACTGTCTGAGAAGCTGATCCCTCACTAATAAATACTGTGTGCCAAAGGATGTGGCAGAACCCAACAAGTCCTGCAGGTTCAACCTGGTTTTGAGCTGGTGTTCTTTGAAAAACAAAGCCAAACTATCCCCAAACTCTCAGAACCTTTGCCTTGGTTGTACAGATGTGTATACAGCTGGTACCAGCCAACTGACAGTATAATCTTTGGGCCTTTTTCTATAGCTCTTGGAAGTAGTTTGCTGCTCTTCAATGTCAATGAGGTTGAAGCTGCTGAGCCAAGGTGACTATATGGAGGGCAAAGAGTTGCTTAAAGACCATTTGGGGAATTTTATTCTCAGTTAGTTAATTGTAAAATAAGATTTTACAATTTACAATAAGGTTTTGTGGCTGAAAACTCTTGTGATGAAATATTTGCTGGTAGCTGGTTTTGGTAGGAATCCTACCTTAGGATAGGAGGAGCAGGAGATGAGATGGTCTGTTGTTCAAATGGCTCCAAATTGCAGCTGCCCTGAAATGAAAACATGTGCTCTTGGAAGGGGGAAGTGAGAGTGTGGAGTCCCGGGGGGCACAGGGAGGCCAGGGCAGCTGAGCTAGTTGAGGGGGTGTTACATGTGCAGTCGATAGGCAATTACTTCTTACATGGTATATATAGAGATGAATGAATTATATCCCTCTGTCTACTCTGTGATGTAAAGGTGTAGTAGTATAGATAGTACTCTGTACACAGAATGCTGTCATGTTGAAGGCTGCTGAAAGCAGGGGCAGCTAGAGCAGGTGCCTGAGGGCTGTGTGCAGGTAGGTTTTGAGTATCTTCAAGAGACTCCACAAATGCTCTGGGCAGCCTGTTCCAGTGTTTGACCATCCTTATAGTAAAAAAACCAACCAACCAAACAAAAAGGTTGTCTTAGGTTTAAATTTCGTATCTTGTATTTCAGTTTGTTACCTTTTGTCCTGTCACTGGGCAATGCCAGGCTCTGTCCTCCCCTCTCTCTCCCATCCTCCTCCCATAGGGTGTTTGTACATCTTGATGGGACTTCCCACACCCTTCTCTCCCCCAGGCTGAAGCTCTCACTGCTTGCATGTCAGATGCTCCAAATCTTTGATTACTTTTATTGGCCTTCCCTGGACCTCCTTCAGTTACTCCCTGTCTCACCTGTACTGGGGAGCCCAGCACTTGAGATGTGGCTCTCACCAGGACTGAGCAGAGTGGGGAAGGATCACCTCCCTCCTGCTGCTGCTGGTGCAAAGCCTAATGCAGACCAGGTGGTTGTTGGTGGCCTTTGCCACAAGGACTCATTGCTGGCTTGTGGACAACTTTGTGTCCAGCAGGATCCCCAGCGGCTTTCCTGCCACGCTGCTTTCCAGCTGGTCACCCCCAGTCTGTCCTGATGCCTGCGCCAATTCTTTCTCAGGGACAGGACTTAGCACTAGCCACTTGTTGAATTTAATGAGGTTTACACATTATGGTACTGTAATAAAACCTCATTTTCATTAAAATTGATAGTAAAATAAACTCTATAAAGAAAATAAAGTTAACTGAGTTTTTATTGTGAGTGATCTACTTGTCCTCGTAAAGATTTGGCTATTCTTAGGTATATTGGGTAGGTTTTAGAAATATAGTCCTGCAATGAATTTCTCTTCTGAAAGAAGCACTTTGTTCTGTCAAGGGCTTGTACTTTGATTAGTGATGGACATATGGCTATAGATCTGTGGTGTGCTTTTCGAAGAGTTGCTGGATATTCCTGGGAATTAGCAGCTTTTGGAAAGATCCAGAGGTGTTGAATCCCTGGCAGGGATTCCCCTGGCAGGGAAGGCATGCCATGGAAAATACACCTCTACCCTGGCCTGTTCTTACAGTCTTAAGTATCTGTGAAGGGCTACAGTGCCAGATAGGGTGTTAGTTTATTGGTTGTTGATCTTGTGCTTTTCAGTTGGCCGGTGTACACTGATAGAAGCAGAAGGATTTTTGAATTGGAAATGACAAGTCAGAAAACCCTGACAAACTTAAACCACAACCAGTGACAAACTTAAACCACAACCAGTATCTTTGTGCTGTTTATACATAAAGTGCCCCTGACTATGGCTTGTTCAGGGTGTCACGTTGAACAGAATGACTGTGATGCTTTGAAAGCCTGGAATAACACGGTACCTTAGATACAGTTTTGTGGAATTCAGTGCATTGAGGTGGGATGGATTCAAGGACCTTTGCCTTACCTGCAAAGGTAAGGCAAGCTTTGGCCACATCCTACCACATCTGATTCAGGCAGTGCTGCTGTTTTATGCTATCCTGTAGTGTAGCTCTGTTACTCACAAGTTAAAGGTGTTTTCTGGAATGGGATGCTCTCCCTTTCCCTTTATTAGTATCAGCAGATAAGGCCTTTCTCCAGTTACTAGTCGGATACAGTACAGCAAGATTCCTTTGGAGAATGCATTCCTGCACTGAAGGCAGCAAAATGCTTGGGATGCTTCACTGATGGAGTTTGCCCTCGCAGGACAGCTGAGCCATGGAAACCCCTCACCCTGCCTGGGGATCTGAGCTGGCTTTACCCTGGAGATGGACAGCGTGAGGATGTTACTCAACACCGTTTTGAAGCCCTGTAGGGTAGTACTATGTAATAAAATTTAATTGACTTAAACGATTTGCTTAGGACATTTTGTGATGTCTACTTTATTTTCCCCTTAAAATTTAAAATGAAGTAATACTTTTTAAAGGTAGCCTACAACCTGTATTTAAGTCAATCACATCTCTTTCTGCTGATAATGTTTCAGTATTGTATCTTTGCTCTGTACCTGATCATCTGTCCATGTGACCAACTGTATATAATTGTTTTATGAATGGTATAATGATATTTTTACTACTTTATTATTTAATATTCTTCCAGAGACATGTCACTATATTTATTCTTGGGGATGCTGGGTAGTTCTTTGATGGTTTGCTTCATGTCTCTTGTAGTCTGTTAGGTTTTTTTTCCGTCCAATAAGATCAGGTTGTCAGCTAACATTTTCTGCTACCATTTATTTTACTCCCAAGTAGCTTTCTTAAAACTTGGCTATTAGCAGCAGCAAGAATAAGCATTCAGTAAGCTAGTAACCCTTACTTCTGTACATGGCAGGAAATATGTCAAGGCTGTTGAAGAGAACAAAGCATAATGTGTTTTAGAGAAGCTCACTTCCTTTCTTTTAAAGCCACTTTACTCTTTGTTTTCTGTGGACTCCAATACTCTTTCTTGACTGCACATCTCAGATACGTAACCCGCTTTTCTTAGTGACCTCCAAAAACGTAGATCCTGTTAGCCTAAGATCACTTCCCCTGCGTTTCTGAGATCTGTGCTGGTTGTTGCATTTTACTGAAATAGTTTCTTGACATGACTTGCAGTGTTTGTGTCAGAGTACTCGAGGTGGCAGGACAGGACTGAGACCTTGCAGGTAGGAGTACTGCAATTTTCTGTTGTTCTTGTATTGAACAAATCTGAGGAAGAGCTGGATGCTCTGACGTAAAAATGCCTGTGGAACAAACTTCCCTGGGTGGAAGGAAACTTGGCACTTGAGTTTAAGAGAAGTTGCCTATAATATTCCTTCTTGCTCGGACCCTCCAAATTAGTGCAGATAACATGGATGAAAATATTCTTCATGATCTGCTCTAGTTTTGCCCTGCTCTGGCAGGGAGGTTGGACTTGATGATCTTCAGAGGTCCCTTCCAGCTCCTAACATTCTGTGATTGTATCCTCTTGCTTACACTCATGGATTGAGGAAATGCTTGTATTCAAGGGGAATGTGATATTCTCTGTGCAAGAGAAACATCTTGCCCAGATAACCTCTGCTCTGAGGAAAGGCTGAGGGAGCTGGGTCTCTTTAGCTTGGAGAAGAGGCTGAGGGGTGACCTCGTTGATGTTTATAGATACGTAAAGGAGGCTGGAGCCAGGCTCTTCTAGGTGATGTCCATGGGCAGGACAAGGGCAGCGGGTGCAAACTGCAACAGAGGAGGTTCCATGGAAGCATAAGGAGAAACTTTTATCACGGTCAGGGTGACAGAACTGGCACAGGCTGCCCAGGGAGGTCGTGGAGTCTCCTTCTCTGGAGACATTCAAAACATTTCTCAGCTTGAGCAGTACCTGTTTCACTGTTACATAGTGTGTTGAGCTTTGCCATGGACCATAGTGTTGTGTTCTCTGGCTTCCAAATGCTGCAGAAGGAATGACATTCTTATTGAAGTGGAAATATTAATTTAATAAACTTACCAATCTGGTAAATTGTGGGGTTTTTGTTTATCTTACTGAGTATTGTCATCCATGCTTTTATTGTCTTTGGCTTGATGGAAGACAATGATGTTGATGAGGGATTCTGTGATTTAAATCATGTTGGTGGAAGGTTTCTCGCTGCATTTGAGTGCACTGCTTTCCTTGCACTCATCTCTGCTGTACAAGAGAATGTTAAAAGCTCCTTGACCTGATGTTGTAAAATGCAGAGAAAAAGCAGGCTGTGTAGAACTGAGTGCTTAGAAGGTGAGAAGCTTATGGGCTGCTTGTGGTTACACGTGTTACATGGCTGCACTTAGCAGAGAGATACAAAAGCCTGGGCTATAGACTTGGTGCACTTTAGTTTAATATCTAAATAGGTAAAAAAAAAAAAAAAAATAGTACAAGACCAGGGTCTGTTAAAATCAACTTTTAAACAGTCTTCTGAAAATCTTTTTTACTTCAATATGAACACACTTGGGACTAAGTGCTCCATGATACTGATGGTTTGAGGGGTCAGATAGTGCAGTGGGTTTGGCTCTACGCTGCCTGTTGAGCCATGGATGCTTTAGAAGCCCTTTATGCCCTGAACCAGATCCTTAGAGGATGGTGTGTATTTGACTGCCATTTAAAGAAAAAAATATTACTAGGACATGAGAGGCCAGCTCTGTTTTATGACTTGATATATCTGTATTAGAACTTTTTGATTGGGCTGTAGTAGCAGGTCCCCAGCGACGTAGGCTCCTGGAGCACTGGTGCATGACAAGCAGTGTTTACAGGCACTGAAAATCAGTTAAGTTCATTGCTAATCATACAAGATATACTTTTCTTTGCAAACAAATACAAATCTACTACACTTCAGTGACACGGGTAAACAAGGAAGGCTTCTGATTTGGAAAGTACAGCTCTCCTGACAGTTTATGGAGTAACACTTCCACCTTTCTCCTTATCAGCCAAAATGGGGACACAGCTATGTATGGTATTTTTTCAGGAAAAAAGAAATAAATAAATTTTGTTTTGATCAAGAACTTGCAAGAACCCATCTGAAACCTGTTTTAAGAAAATGAGCAGCCCTAAAAAGGGGATCTGACTCTCTTTAGACTGCATTGCTGATGTTCTCTTCAGTTGAAAGACAAACCAGTTCCTTCTTCCCCCCCCCAGACTTGGTCAAGTTGTGTGATTTTCAGGAAACCTCTCCAACCAGACAGGTTTAATAAAATACCCAGAAGTAAGTGTCAGATTTCTCTGTGTTTCTCATGGTGTTCTGCCATATGCTTGCTTTGGGGATGTGATGTTCCTAATGGGCTTGTAGTCCCAGCTGCCCCTTCTTTTCCCAGACCAGGGTCAGATACAATAGGAATGCTCAGGAAGATGGAGGCACCATTTTGGTCTAGAAGCTTCTGGTTTACTTTGTTACTTAGAGGCTTTAAAGAAGAGTCTTTTTGAAGGATGGGGGAAATGTGGACACAACTATGCTTGGTCTCACATTAAGGGCATTTGCAGTAAAAGCATGTTAAAACCTGTTTGAGAATGTCTTGCCCGTTGGCTGAGGACAGTGATTTCTCTGTACCAAAGGAGGTCTCATTCTGAATACACTTGTGCTAAATTTCTTGCACGTTGGTTAAAGTTTTCCCCCTCAATTAAAGTTACACTTCCGATCGAGGTTGACCTCTAGTTTGTTCTTCCTAGTCAGAGACTTTTCTGTTCATTGGCAGTTCAAAAGATAGGCTCCTAAATCAAGCTTTTAGAAATGTAGTTTGGGTTTTGGTGTGGAACAGTCTAAGATCCACCCCTGTGTTTGTGAATTTAAGGAAGGGGAATGGTGGAGTGGAATTAGAATATTACCGGTTTGTAGTGTGGAAAATACTCCTACTGAGGAGCAAAGAGCTGGGGATGGTTAGTTCAGAGCTTGTGGTTGGGATTCAGAGCATGCTGGTGGGATAGCAGTTGACTACTGGAAACAGGAGCGGTCTGAGGCACCGCAGTGTGTTTTTTGATGGCTTCAGAGAGCAGGCCAGGTCTCCTTTGTTTTCCTTGGGAAAAATATCTGTGACTTATCCAAGCAGCCTGTGACAGTAGTGGGAGTACTTGAGCTGAACTTTCTGGATCCCAATTCATTTGGGGGTGTGTGGTTGGGGCTCTTGTTGCCTCTGCCACCTGCTGCTCATCTCCCTTCTGTTGAGGGATTTCATTTTTCTTTCTCGTGAGAGGTAACCAAATCAATTGATCCAGCACCAAAAAGCATGAGAAAGGCTAAGACACTTTAGATTTGCCTCATATGTAATAGCATGACTGAGAAAGGACATAATATTAATTGAGGTCCATGGAAGCCTTGTGAGATAGGGCCAGGACAGAGCTCTGGTTGGCTTGTTTTGCTTTGACCACATATAGAAAGTACAGTCACAGGATGCTAAATAGGCTTTGGAATGCTTTGGATTATTTTTTTCCTTGCTTTTTTGGGTGTGTATCTGATAGATCACAATGTTTTTCCACAAGCTGTTAAAGAAGTGAACAAATTGATTCTGCTTCCCTTTGTAGAAAGGTTTTTTGGATCCAGCAAGGCTAACTTTTTACTTTCAATGGGACAAGTGTTAGGCTAAGTTGAAAATAAGACTTTGTACGTTAAGTGATCACTGCTGTTCTAAAAGTTTCCTTATGAAAGTCCTAGTAAGAAGTGGAGATTGAGAGTTCTCTTTAAGATAGGGAAAACCAAAGATATTTTGCTCACATGTATAGAAAGTATATAATGACTATCAAAGATAAAAGGCTGTTGTTCAGTAATACGAAGCGGAGCTCCTGGAGCTGGTTTTCCAAAGGGTTATTTGAGTTTTCCAGAATCAGTGTTTTGTATATTATATGACCCCTCTCTGTTAACAGGTGGTTTGTTTTACCACTTGAGGGCAGATGAATTTAGCAGAAAAGGTTAATGCCTTGAGTGTGGGAAGCAGGTGGTGGATAGCTTGGAATATTTCTCTAATTAACTAACTGCATGTTGGCTGCTGTCCTAGCAGGCCTGGCTTCTCCTGGGGAGGGAGCACAGGAAAGCAGGCAGAAACTTGCTGTAGCAGGATTAGTGCAGAAGTCAACGTGATCTAAGCTTGTCCTTACTGACAAGTATGGTTTTTATTTGTTTTTGGTTCAAAAGACTGCCTACTAATACTTAAGGTTTGTTTGTCCTAAAACAGAGAATGCTTTCTTGTGTCTGGGTGAGCTGGAGTGGAAAGAGCATCCTCTGATGGCTCTGCAAGGCTGTCATCAGTGCTTATGTTAGACCCCAACTCAGGAAGGGCAAAACCAACACTGGGTTTTTTTCTGGTTTTTGTCTGTATTCAGCAAAGCTCTGGCTCTTTATGCGGAGTTCTGTTGTGATTTGTCTCTGGCTAATGCCAGCCTGTAATGACTGGTGTTACACTGAGATTTGATTTTTGGTATATTCAGTCAAGGCAAATTGGCATCTTGCCAAAGAGATACAGCAGCTCGTGTTTGGCATCAAATACCTCAGCTGCTGTCTTGACCCTCAGTGCACTCCTCTTGTTGTCCATATTCCCGTCCTTTACTTTCTTTGGAATTTAACTCTTTAACCAACCTTTCCTCTTACTTGTAAACCTTTTTAACTTCCATCAAGAAACAGCAGAGGCCAACGGCAAGAAACGGGTGACCACAGAATTGTTTCACTCCAAGTATGTGTTTGAATTTGAAACTTTCCAAAGAGATAATGCCTGATAACTCCCTTTAACAGGATAAATAATCAACTTTTTCTTTGTGGATTGGTTTTACAGCTCACAGCACAGTGCAAACTGACCCTTGTTAGTGCCTCCAGCTACCAACATAACACAAATAGTAACCAACAAAGCATACACACATTTGCTCCAAAGAGGAAAAAGCCGATTGTTTTCCCTGGGTGTATCGTGGTTTAGTGTCATCATCTCAAGGGAGATTTAGTAGTGAAGATGCGGGGGCTCTGAGTAACAGAGCAACTGGGTAAAATATAGCACCACATTGTAGAAGCAATTTGTGAGTACCTCTTATCGTGGTGGGTAGAATGGATTTTTCTTATAAGTTAATAGGCAGTTTCTATAAAAACATAAATTATAACTTAGGTAATAAATTTACATAAGTCGTATTTTACATAATTAAATATAATTTTATTATTCAGTGTTTATTTTGTCTTCCCCTGTGCTATCTTTTATTGACTAGCCTTAGAGTAGCCCATTTCTGTAAGAGAATTCTAGTTTGTATGTGGTTTACTGTATGCCAGTTGTCAAAGAAGACTCTTTTTTCTCTCTGGAGGTTGATAGATACTTGTGACTCTGAAAAAATGGAGGAGAGTCAGAAATGTTATTTAGTCTCAGAAGAGATCTAATCATGAATGTATCTTATGTCCAATGAAAAGATTTTTCACATCATATCAGAAAATGAATACCACGTTTAACTCGCATCCCGAATCCAGGTTGTGCAAATTCTCCTAAAGGGAAACAGTCAGAAAATGGAAATTTTGCTTCAGGTTGTCCTTAGCTTCAGATGCTGCTGCTTTGAGATTTAATATTTGAACTTCACATGATTCTTTCAGAGATTTCCTCCTGTCATATTTAATTTCGTATTATTAGCAGGAGGTCTCTTACTTAGCTGCTGTTGGACACATTTGCTATCTTAATTATATGAACTGTATTGGTCTTAACCAGCAAAGACATTTTATACAGAGAGCTCTTTCAACACAAAGCCCATAAAAATTTAAAGATTTGTGAAATGCACATTGAAATTGCTCAACTCTTACAGAGGTGAGAGCTAAGGCTATTTTATTTCTATACATAGGAAGGTTACATGGCTGCTTTTGGTCCTGTTGCACTTGTGGCTGGTGGGTTGGACTGTATATGTATCATACATGTAACATACCTGCACTCAGACACGCTAGAAAACAGGTTAAACGTGTGCTTGTGGCCAGGCTTTATTTTGACCTTCCCTCTATGGTTCAGCAGAGGTGCTTCAGAATTAGTCCTGAACTAACATAAATCCAACACACGGTAAACCTGGAGCTTCTGAATGTGCAGGATTGACTTGGTAGTGAGATGCTGGAATGGATCTCTTGGGACATGGGTAAATTCAGGCTGGGTTTGGACAGCATAAATAAAATCCTGTGGGCTGGGGTGCTTGTTGCTAGTGCACAAATACAGGAAGCCTTGGAAGACAAGCTCGATTCACCTTGCAGTGAACATTTGGTTTTTATGATGTTTGGGAATTCATGAACATCCCTTGAAGTGGAGCTCGGCTGAGGGGAAGAATCAACATAATTTCTAAATAGTTTTGCAATAGGAGAAAAATTTCCAGTATTTACTGTGGAAATACTGTGGAGTAACGAAGAGAAGAGCTCCCCAAAATAATTTAGGTACCCCTGAGGATCTGGAGGACTAGATGATGACACTGCTGGTGATCCTGGTCTATCACAGACATTAAGAAATAAACCCCTGAACTTGTCAGTCTTCTCTCTAGTGATGTTGACACGTCTCATTTTGCTTATGGTGTAGAAATTGAAATGGCAGCTCAATTCTTAGTGGCTTTATTCATTTGTTCCACTGACTGACATGCCCATGAGGAAGGAGATTATTTGCTTCATATTTGAAATACATTGGTTTTCAGTGCTAATGGCATAATATGAATTAAATACAGTGTTAAAGGATCTCTTGAGCAACATGTTTTTAAGTCAACAGTTCATAGTTTTTACAGCAAGCAGTGCATGCACTTCAGTTTGTGGTTTCCATTTCTGTTTCACAGTTAAGTGTGTTTGTTGCAAAATTTTGAAGTTGAGCTTGTTGTGAAATGCTGCTCAACATTTTATCATTATTGGAGGAAGGACATTTGATTAGAAGAAGGCAGGTATTGCACACTCTGTTGTCATTCTTTACTGCTGCTGTGGTTGAGATGCAGCACCCCTTGCTTGAGTTTCTTGTGACTGTTGCTCAGAAAGCATGTCCGAAGATGACATGGTCATAGTCTAAGGAAATTGTCAGGGAGTGTGTTTTCATTGAGGAGATGGGCTGGGACTGACTTCCTCTAACATCCAAAATTATATTACTTCCATAATGAGGTTTCCAGCCGGAGTCCATTGCTTGGTGCAGTATTTCCATGTGAAGAGAGGAAAACAGATGGAGTTGCCCCATTTCTCTGCTCTTTCCCCAGCTCCCTGCTGGCGATGTCCTGGTGGCACAGCTGCTACCAGCTTCACCCCCTGCCAAAGATGCAGCGTTGCTTTGTGGCTTCGGGACCAAATGGCAGGATACATGATGATACATGTTTCTCTCCTTCCTCTCCCTTCCCTGGTAGGGACAAGCTGTTGAGGTGGCACAGCTTTGGTGCTCTGTCGTTAACCTTCTCTGGCTGTCCTGAGGAGCTGGTGTATCCAGATGTTTGAAACAGAATTAGGAAATCATTACAGCAGCATGTGAGGGTTTTGTTTACTTCTGCAGTGCTGATTTGTAATGCTTTTCTCTTGTGGGTTGTTTTTTTTTCTTGGTTTCTAATTTTACTATGTTTACAATAGGGAGAGACAAACCTCTTCAATATGACTCTTTTATTTTTTTTCCCTACTTTGCCTGACTTGCATGATAATGAGAAGCTTCTAGTATGTTTTTCACGAGGTTACCTTTCTCTCAGCATTGAGCTGGGAAGTTCCACAATGGGATGTTTTGTTACTGATGCATGCTCAAGTTGGGTTTGGGTTTTTTCTTTGATTGGCTTTATTGTGTTGGTGTTTGTTTTGTTTTTTTATACTTACTGCAATGATATGACACACTCAGCCATTGGCCCAAACTTCCTTATTCAACTTCACAGGGACTCAGTTTCCATTTCACTGTGAGAATTAGGCAGCACTCGTTTGTGTTTTCCTTATAAAAGCTCCATTTATTGGCTTGGCTCTGTGGGAAGATGCATGCTGCCTTTAGATGTTAAAACACTCAACCTAACCATGGACTGGAGCCATTAAGTGTTGAGAATTGCAGACATGCTTATAGAAGGGAAAACAGACATACAGAAGAGGGGCATGGCAGGTCAGTATTACAAGCTGGTCTGTTAGAGTTGCAGCACATTTCTCTTGGTGTTTGCTTTTAAGAGATAGGAGAGATTGCTTCTGACCTGGAACCTGAAATCCAAGTTAAGGATTATTTGTAGAGCATCTCATTAGGTGGGTAATTCAACTTTACCTTTGACTAATACGCCAGACCCTCCGCAGGGATTAATAATGTGGTGTTGCAGCAAAACTTAATGAGACACTTTATGGGGAACGTGACTGTATTTCGAGAAAACAGGTTCAAGGCTGCATATTCACAAGCAGTAAGACATGTCCATGTGCTGTGTCCAACAGTCAGGTGCCACAACTTCTGTTACAGTGGAAGTATTCATGGAATGACAAGGGGAGGGTGTCCTTCATTTTTAAGTTAGCTTTTGACATGCCTTTTATTCTGTAAAATACCTAAAAGGTTAGGATCTTGTGGGTTTTTTTATTTCCTGTGCTATGCCTGCAAGTGTTAAGTTTTGCTTGGTCTACTTATCTGGAGTATCTTAAAGCTTCTGTGATTGTCTTCCACTTTCTGCCATCATCTGTTAGTGGGTCAAGTTTTTATTTTAGTGTGGGTGTGGACTGGACCTTATTGTAGGCTGCTCCACTTTTTCCTGTCGTGGTGTCCTGACGATCTGTGTACATAGGTGCTGTGATCTGGATCACCTACTGATTCATGGTCTGTCTGTCCCTTTTTCTGTCCCTTCTGGTGCTTCCACACAGGTGCAGCCCCATTCATTCACTGGGCATGCCAGTTGTAACATTCTCACTACAAATCTCAGTAAACAGACTGCAGTAAAAAGAAACTTGACTAAGAATGGGTGCTTTTTAATATTATTTTAATTGACTTTTCTATTATCCCCTTTGAAACTTGCGTGTTTAATTCTTTGAAATGCACATTTTATGCATTCAATAGATATATAACATAGGCTGCTGCTGAGGTAGAAAAAGAATCACCAGAGAAAAGTCAATTAATTCACTGCAGTTACCTAGTCAGGAGCGTTGTTGTTGTTGTTTGCCCAACATCTCAATTTTTGGTATCTGCCTGGAATTGAGGTGAGATAGGAGAGAAGTTTTCTTTCAGTTGAGTTGGCCCTGACTGAAGGCATGTCGCTTGCAAATCACGCTGCACAGATCAGAGCTCTCTACGTCACTTGTAACTGTTGGAGGAGTCAGTGGAAGGTTACGTTCTGTCCTCCCTGTCATCCTGCTTACCTTTAGTGACAGGCTACTGCTGCTGCCATGAGATGAATTTCAGAATAACAATCTGGTATTTTTTCATTCTTTTCAAAAATGTCAACAAGCAAACCTTGTGATTTTTGTTTGGGAGTAATGAGTAATGCCTTCAATCAAATCCCTTTGGGTTTGCCTCAGAGGCATGTGGTGTTAAACTTCGTTTTCCATCTTTTCCATGTAATGCATGAAAATCCAGGGGAGGAAAAAATAAATTTCAGCTTTATTGTTGGTGGAATGATGAAGTTTAGTTGCCTGTTTTTACTTGGAATATTGTCTGTTGAAAACTGTCATAGCACCTACGTTAAAGGCACCTCTGGGACTTCTGTGAGGCCCTGTGCTGATCTGGGGTCATGTGGTGGTATCTCCTCTCCTGCCTAGGCATGGCTTAAAGCATTTAATCACATCTTTTCAAAGCTGTGCTTGAAATCAATGTGATCAGGGCTGTTTTCCAGGATGTCCCTGCAGGTGGGGAAAATCCAGTGTTATTAATTGGGATTGGTGAACTTGAGCTACAGCAGCAGTGAAGATGAGCGTGCTTGTGTTTGTACATCAGAGTAACTGTTCAAGGACTTCGAGAGGGCTATTGAAATACAGCAGCTGGTTTTGGCTAAAACAGCTCTTGGTACCCACAAACAGCTCTGCTTCTGCCTCTGGACCTCGTACTGAGCTGTTTTATAAGGTCACGGTCTCTGTCATCCTGTAGAACCCATCCTTATGATGGAAAGGAGAGCTGAGAATGTAGGAAGTTCGAAGACAGCCATGGTTAGATGATATGTATTGTTAAATACCTTACCATCACTTCTAATGTTTTGTTTACTAGCATTCCCAAGGCTTTACTAGATGAAGTATTAGGTACTAGATGAATACACCCGGTATATAATAAATACAGAGTATATATAATACCTGGGTATTAGGAAGGCTTAAGTTAAATCTGCATTGTGGGGAATTTGTACCATGGATGGAAGAGAATACTTAAAAATAGCATTAAGACTCCAGCTTTTTCTACTGTGGTTAAACAAAGTGCTTTAAATTCCTCAAACTGTTGAAATGTTTCTTTGTAACAACTGTGAAAAACTACAAACAAACATGTTTGGTTTCAGTTAATTTTAATGATGTTAAATTATGTTGTGTTTGAATATTAGCATCCATGCAGGTTGAGAAGCTAAATGCATACAACTGGAATTTACATAGTGGGAATCTTTTATCACTCATTCTTAAGGTCTTTTGCCTGTTTTCCTTATCTGAGTTGGTTCCATTGGGAGCAGTCCCCCCTTGCCAGGCAGTGGCTAAAACACAAGCAGTCCCTCTTCATCTTCATGGATTATCCAAATTCCCTGTGGCCATTGCACGTGCAGAAAATGATAGTTGTTCTTGTAGCCTCATTTATGCACCGCTTTACTCTGTACGTCTGGTTGTGATGATCTCTGCATGGTAATGTCCATACTTACCTGCAGAGATGTACAGCATATAGCAGCTGGGGAGGGGAAGAAACAAAACCCAACTAACCACCCCTACTTCTGGACCTGCAACATGGCAATCAAAATAAATGCAGCTATAACAAGTGCTGGATGTTTGTATATTACTTATATATATAAACTTTTTTTTTTTAATATATATATATATACACACACACACCTCCCTGTGTATCTGTGTATCTCAATGTTCCTCATCATGTACTGGCTTTATACCACCCGAGGGTGCTGCTAGTTGTCTCTGAGAGCAAAGTTTTTTTACTTTGTTCGTCAAGGGTGGTATCATTAGGAAGGATTAAGAAATTCAATTGTTAAGCAAAGTGGTTGTGTCTCCATTTCCTTATGGATCTGGAGAAAGGTTTATTCTGTGGGAGTTACATGATTGTTACTGACTGTAGTCAGTATGAAACATTGTGTACTGGATGCAGTCTTCCCCTGCTGTAATGAGTCATTAGTGAAAAAACAATTAAAGTAACTTCCCATTGTGCCTTCTAGAGTTACCTGGTGGCTTTGCAGAAGGAGATTTTGGGGTGATAAGAAACACGAGGAGCTTTGTCAGAGGTCCCGGTTATCACTTTGTTCTGGCAATTTCCAGAGGAAGTCATGCATAAATTACCCATTAGTTTAATACGCCAAATATTTTTCCCATAAACATATGCATGATTTCTGTTGTTAGGAGCTACCACGTTGGGAGACGTTCTAAAATCTGCATCCTTGCTTAATGCTTAGGTGGAAATACATTTAAAATGCAGAGGGGCAGGAATCAGGAATACTGATAAGGTGCATGCAAAGTCCACTGGCAAGTACTCCAAGCACGGCCTAGTACGGAATCAAAGTTGTTACTCTGTGTTGATCTAATCTTTGATATTATTAATGTTTGAAAACCACTAATGAAACTTGTTGGCATTGAGTTGCCTCTGTCCTGTTTTCTCGCTTTGAAAAGGAATCCCAAATGGCTTACAGATGTTTCTTAGGAAAGGCTGGAGGAAAGACATTGCAGAAATCCCCATTCAGTCATTCCTACAGAGGCCTGCTGGGTTTGATACACATTTGCTCCCTGAGGTGAGGTGATCGTAGTGCCCATTGCTGATGGGTTTAACAGCTTCACTTCCAGAGCTTGGACCTTAACTCCCATCTCAAGGTGAAATTTCATCAAAAGGTGCAAGCTTGACTAACAGTCTGCTTCTTAACTCTTAAATCCCCATGTTAGTAGTTCAGAAGCACCAGCAAACCTCATGTTAAACTGCATTGTTAGAGTAAAAGCAGGAATTATTTCTGGTTTGTAGAAGGTGAAGCAAACATGCTGGCTAAGCAGGGATTATCTGTCACTGTGCTGAGGTGATAGATGGCAGGTGATCCCAGGGAAAAGATTTACACCAGAAATGTCAGATCTCTGCAACTTTCTTCACTGATGCTGAGTTATTTTATGTAAAAAGCAAGAAAGCAACTCTGGAACATGTATTTTAAAAGAAATACTAAGGGGAATGCGATGGCATCTTCTGGGACACTAATTACTTTAAAGAGAAGTAGATTTTCTTTCAGAGCTCGCATCATTTGCTCCCGGTTAGAAATTGCACAACTTTTTTGGCAAATTTCTCATGTGCTGTAGGCTTAGAGGAGGGCAGACTTCTGTACTTGGACTATGATAAAGCTATAAACCTCTGTGCAGTTCTCTGGGATCTGTTTATGCCTTCAAACATGATGGATATCAGAATAACAACTGATACCTATTCATGTATTTTTTTTTTTTTTTTAATTAAAATGTGTGATTACAAATGTTTAAGGGGAGCAGGTGATTTTTCTTGCAACTCTTCCCATTAAATGTGTCCAGAGGCAAGTTTTGGCCAGTAAATAATTTTTGAAGTACTTAACAGATTTAAAATAAACAAACAACAACAACAAAAAAAAGTGTGGACAAACATTTTAATAAAAAAATCTTTTCTATTTGTATTTCATGCCTTCTGTTATGTCACAGGGAGCTATTTGAACAATATAAAAGCCAGCATGTAAAAATACAGAAAAACAGGAGAGTCATTTTTGAAGTAGGAATGTTAATGGCTGCTTTGTTAGATACAGAATGGCTGAGGGGGACAGAAAAAACCCAAACTCGAGTAATTGTGTTTAATTTTTGAAGTGTTTTATTGTAACACCACTGTTTTGCCTGGAATCTGATGAACCGATGGCTTCAGTCAAATTATTTTAGCCCCTAGCACATGAAAACTATCTCTGATGGTTTCAGATGTCACTGCTGCTGTGCTGGAGGTTATTGCAACTGCAGCAGAAGGAGCAGAAGAAAAATCCATGTTGAGTTTTCTTAGTGTTTTTTTCAATTGTTTCAAGCAATTCTTTAGGCTCCCATAAAAGCAGACAAAAGGAAGGAAAGGCTGTGGAGTCAAGGACTAGGGTCACTTTTGTAGGCTTCACAGCCCGAGTTCTGTCTGCTATAATTTCAGACCTAAAGCTTTTGTCAGTAACCTTCTCTGCACAGCCTTCACTCCGTATCGCTGACAGGTCCTTTCTCTCGTGGCCGTGGGTGTGCAACTGTAAAGAGTGTTACTGAATTTGCAAAACCAAGCACTCCGAAGTGAAGATGAAAATGAAGACCACCTCTGTGGCCTCCTCTTTTTTTACCTTGTAACAGTTCTCATTAAGTGGTTGCACGCTGGTGTTTGCAGGAGGTTACTGCCGTATTCAGTGCTGCCATGCAATTTCCACTGCACGTTCTGAGGTGCTCTTTACTGGTACCTAATACTTTTTAAAACTTGCAAACTCTTGTCAGAGGGCAGGAGTTTAAATTTCCTAAGGGCTTTTCTGTGCCTTCTCATCGCTGTAATATACAAGTGCTTTACGCAGGTGATCTAATTTATTCTCACAGCATTTGTGGTCAGAGCTTCGTGGTATTCCTTTCTTCATAGTTTAGGGAGACTAAGCCAGGGGGAATAGGGTCAAATGTATCCCTGAGTTTGTTCATCTGACACGTGACTCCCAAAGATTTGGTGCTTCTGAACCTTTAGCTGTAGCTGTGACCTTCTGTGCCTGGTACCTGTTGGTGATAGCTGCTTCTGCATCAGACTGGCAGCACCCACTAGGGTGTTCCCAAAGAAATATAGGTACAATTTAGAAGTATGAATGAATTCTGGAGCAGAAACATCCTTCAAAAGTGGCTTGTTGCCTGGGTTGGTGGTGTTAGGTTGTGGGGGTTTTTTGTTGTTGGGGGTCTTTTATGAGGATGATGAGGATAATCTTCACTAGCAGACTGTGGTTTTGCTTTCTGCAGTCCATTAAATTCTGTAATACCCAGCTTTTGCCATGGCTGTTAGAAAGGTCATAGAAATTCCAGCTGCCCTCATTACAGCGAGCTGGGGAAGCCCATCCCATCCAACACTGGGTGAGCCGAGAGTCCTGGGGGAATGGGTGAGGCTGTGGAATGATGTGAGATGTGCGCTGTGAGCAGAGTGGAAGGAAGAGGAATTGATGTGTAGGGATGACCTCAGCTCTGGCATTTTTACTTTTTTTTTTTTAGTGTTTGACTTTGCAACCTAAATAACGAGTTTTGACGGCAGTTTTGTGTACGTGGTTTTCTAGGGGAGAAAAACTGATGGCCATTTGTCACGACACCCTACTCCTCATGTGTCTGTAACCTCTCCCAGTTGCTGTTTCCCCCAACACCCTTCTTGGGTTTACCTCTTCTCTCTATTTATGTTATGCAATTCATCTGCTGCTTGGGCAGTCTGGATTCACTGAGAACAGAGGAAGCAGAGGCTCCCTGCTTTCTGTTTGGGTAGCTGGGCTGCAGCCTGTTGCATCCTGATGTGTCTGGGAGGGAATGTTGCTCTCTCTGGACATGTTTGGTGCAGTCAGTGTCTGAAGGCCGTGGTTAAAATAGGTACCTTCTGTTGAGCTGGTTCCCTGCAGATTTTCCGAGGCCTGTAAGGTTGGTGAAATTGAAGCCTTTTTTCATTCTGCTGGCAGAAGACTTCTCTCATAAAACCTGCTCTGTTGCCCATCTTGAAATTTGCCTGTTAAAAGTCTCCTTAACTTTTCAAAAGTCCTCGACAGAACACTGTGTATAGTTGTACTGGGTCTTCACTCTTAGCCTTGGATGAGTGTTGTGGTTTCTGGAGAGTTAGGATTTCATGCTGGAGTATCCAGAACTGATTAGACCCTCTGAAAATTTCAGCCTTCTGGAGGGGAGGGGTTTTGAGTTGAAATACAAGGTTTTGGCTGACTGGAATTCCTTGCAAAAAGTCTATTTTAAGAATTACAGCAGCTGAGTTGTACCTGACTAGTTTGGCTATCCTAAAATTCTTTTTAAGTGGCAACCAATAAAACAATTCTATTTCTCCGTGGAAAATGCCGAAGTACATAGCACTGCATCTTCAGCAAAGTAGGTGAAGGAAAACAAAACTAGCCTTAAATGATTCAGACTTGGGGGAAAAAAAAAAAAAAATGACCTGAAGGGTAAACTACAGAAATGAGTCTTCTGCAACTCATTTGCCAAGGGTTGGTGCACACTTGTCTAACGCGGGGAGCTCCGAGCTTGTTCGGGCAGCTTGCAGGAGCGAGAAGCTCCAAAGCGAGAGCTGCCAAACCTGTGTCCCTCTGCCCACTACCAGCTTTCAGCAGAAGGAAGGGCAAGAGGTGTGGAGATGTTGGAGTCTCTCTGGCTGCCTCTCCTGCCTGTGCACCAGTGAACCCAACTGCTTGACAGGTGGTGGAGGGAGGTCAGCAGGGTGGCCGTGGGTTTTCCTGCAGATGGAGGTGGCGTTACCAGATGTGCTTTGTTTATCAAATGTTAATGGTTTCTTAAGGAAATAACTCTGTGCCTTCTGGTGCAGAGTTTCAAAACAGAGTGGAATATTTAAAGCTCAAGAAATTGCATTTTTAAATGCTGTCTCATTATGACTAATTAATGGGCTGGCTAATTCCCATTGCTTAGGAATGGCTGTAGGCGCCGTGGCTCGAAGTGCGCCTGTAGAGCTAGTTTTTGTGGTCCTCGGAGGTTATAGAATGCTAAAGAAGCCATTAGGGACTCTGGTTTTTCCCTGAAATATTAAAACCACTATGTTATTTTAAGGATGAAATCGAGAAATGCTCCCTGTGTGATTACTGCCACCTTGCAGGTAGAACTGATGGGTACAGCACAGTTTTAATCAGAAAAATTAACTGCTGCTTGATACACTTATCTCAGTAGTTGCAAGGACAACATTTAATATGTTTTGGTCTTTCTGCTTCAGTTGCATGGCAGTGTCAAAGGCTCACTGAGCTCGAACAATGAAAGAAAAATCTGTCTCACCTTTCACAAGTTAAAGTTTAAACAGTGAAGGTTAACTGTCTACAGACCGGGAGGAAAAAAAAACCAGGAGGTTTCTTAGCTTTGCACCTGTCAAGTGCTGGAAATAATGGCTGTTGTAAAGCAAAAAACCCCAAACACAAGCTGTACAGCAGCTGCCAAACCCAGCGTGTCAGATATGTGCAGGTACCTGGGCTAAGTGGTTGAAGATGATGGAGCTTTTGGTGTGTGCAGCAGAGATGTGTTTTGAGCCGTGGAAACCACGGGGTACAGGTGTGGTGTTTGCACTGGAGGGAACCACTGAAGTGGGCGTGGGGTGGAGGGGTTTGCACTCAGGAGGGAGGCAGCGAAAGCTTTGCTGTATGTGAGTTGAATATGGCTCAAAGCAATTCTCCAGCCATCTCAGCTGGCCCGGTAACAGGCAGTCTCTGCCTTCCTGGACCCTCCCTGGGTTATGTCTTCAGGTCAGAGGTGTAGCTTCCTGCCACAGCAATGAACCACCCTAGGAAAACTGTTGGTGTTTTTCTTTTTTTCTTTCACTCTCATGTAACAGGAATGAGCAAACGATGCACTAACATTTTTGTGTAGACATGAATTGACCTCCTTGTTTTGCTGAAATTAATTAGCTGTGTGGCACTTTGTATTATTAAAAATCCATTATGGAGGACTTCAGAATTCAGGGGAAAAAAAAATGCAGACACTGGAATCTGAATGCTGCTTGTGGTTTATTTCAGCCCTAGCCAATAAGGTTTATAAAGATAGGGAGTGGTTTTGTGATTTCCAGAAGTTTCTGTGTCAGTTGGAGAACCAGAAGTTGGAGTAACCCATTAGTAATGAAAGAAAATTTAATAGTTAAAATGAAGGACTGGTAGTAATTTACATATGGTGGCACTGGTAGCTGAATTAACCCCAGGAGTCCTTGGTTAAGGCCTGTGCCTGCAGCAGCTGAAGCTTTACCCTGATCATTCATTTTGATATTAAGCTTCTTGTGCAACTCATTTTATACTTCCTTGGTCAATACAGGTAATTCTGGGATGCTTAAGAAATGAAAAAGTGAGATTGTTTGTTACATCTTTTGTATGTGCTTTACTAAACAAGGCAGCAGTAAACTACATGAAAGTTTAGCATGGGAATAAGCTGTTAGTCTCCTTCTCTCCACTAGGATTTGCTTTTATTCCTATGGAAAACTACAGTATTTTAGTAAGTAAGGAAGTGGGATCTGTTCTGGTGGTCTGAGAACATGTGGACACCTAAAGTGAGGTGTCCCAATAAATACTGGTGCTCCATGTGGAGCTGCTTACTGTATCTTGTATATTTTGTATGGACAAAAAGTGGAAACTGTGGGTTCTGGCTGTTGTAACAGGACCTGAGGACGTGGGCAGCTGTGCTCTCTGAAGGGCTTTTAGCTGTAAATGACCCAACTGCAGGTAATTTGGGAACAAGACAACAAATGTTGAAGACTGTGAAGTAACCAATTTGGCATTTCAGCACTGAACTTGAGTTAGGCCAGCTTCAAGCAGGTGTTGAAAATAGATGGGGAATTAAGGAGACTGACCAGAGTTTTATTATGGTTCTGTACAGCTACCCTGTTGATGAAGGGTTTTTGAAGACATCTTTCCATGTGACTACATTAACTTGTCTTATGCCGAGGCATCTATAACAACAAGTTGATTTTTTTGAGTCCAGAAGGCTGTGCCAGTCTAGCTCTGCACTGTGTGTATGAATGTGCCATTTCAAATGACTACTTTTTTTGGGGGGTGGGTGGATTGCTTAGCTGACTGAACAGGAGACAGGGTTTTGTTTTCTTTTGGCTTCTCTAATGTCAAAGAGCAGAACCAACAAGAGCTGGTTTGGAAAACAATGCTCTTACAAATAGAAATGCTCTCAGTGACAAACTACTTGCTTGCTCACCCTGCTACTCTGGAGCACTGCTCTCTTCCCTTGTTTGTTTTCCTTTAAAAGCCAAGATCTTTGTAGATCCTGTCTCTGTCCTTTTCTTAAGAAAGTAGCAGACAGAAGCATGGACACTCTGAAATCCTCTCCTTACTGAGTAAGGCCAGAGTGCCATGTTTAAAATGCTGGGTAGGAGGCACGATGAAAGAGACAAGTGAAAAAAGAGAGCAGGAGCAGTAAACAAGATAACTGTTAACTGTTTACAGACATTTTCTCCTAATAGTACAATTTCAATGTTACTTAATTTTTAAAGCAGGAATTTCAGAGAGGAATTTTGTCAATTTACTGTGTCGAGATTTTTGGGTTTTGAACATTGAAATGCCTTCATCCCAGTTTCAGTAAGAAGAGGCAGTAGTAGCTTTAAAGGATGCACTTGGACTAGATGATCATCTCAGGTCCTTTACAACAGAACTATTCTAAATTAGTCCAGATACCTTTAACCTTTTATAAGCTTGTTTCTGCCTTTACGGCTAGAGAATTTGTTTCCATAAACGTTAACCAGGTATGAAGCTCTTAGTCCATAAAGTTGGTGGATTTTATGATACTCATTTGCTTCTCTTTTCTGAGTCAAGGATTGTGTCATCCTGTCTTTCAGCATTGTCTCAAGGTAAGCTGCTGTGTGTCAGGGCTGTGATCTGCTACTGCTATTGAATGCTTTGTTACAGACCGATGTCAGAGTAGGGGCTTACTCAAGAGCAACTTAGATTTTGATGTCTGTTCCTTTTTCATTTTTCGGTACTTGAAAATAAGTCTCAAAAGCAAAAGAAGTTTGTGTGTATTTGTGTATCCAGCCCTCAGGGCCAGGTGGCTGATCTGATCTGACATGCACTTAATGATTTAAATGCAGAGAGTGACTGACAAGCTTGACCTGAGGCTGAAAACTGAAAGCTGGCTTCCCATCACCTCCCTTTCCTTGTAAGCACTGTCAGGCTGCAGCTGTGGCCCAGACTGCACTTGGGAGTGAGCATGTACAGAACTGGCTACACCTATGTCCCTCTGAGAGGAACAGGGATACAAGTCATTTGACACTGGTAGAGAGTATGTGAGACTGGCCCTTGCTTTTTTTTTTTCCTCTCTGGATTAAATATTGTTAAAGGTACAATCATATTTCTTATTTTTTCCACCTATATCTTTGTGAAGGAAAACTTAGCCCTAGCACTGAGAATTTGTACAACTTCTTAAAGCCAATCTACAGAATACAGTTAAACAACTCCCTTCAGGATCAACTAAAGATATTTGTGGGCACCTCAAGCTTGCCTCTAGGCAAAGAGTTTGAAGCCCTGTGTCTTGTAAGCAAGCGTCTTCCTGGTTTTGTGGAAGTAGTGCTAGTGAAGCCTACAGCTGAGAGCACTACAGGGCAGCACTGACCGAGTGCACAGGTGTGTAAACACAGGCCTTGCTGCCATCGGAGTCCTTCCCTCCTCAAAGGATTTATTTTCTCTGGAAAACTAAATTGTAGTGTGATGTGTGTAAGGCCGTATTAAATAGCACGTAGTAAGTCTGATCACTGCAAGAAAAAAGGGTGATTTATTAATATTTTTTTATTTTTGTTCAGAAAGACTAACTGTAGCTAACAACCTGCAAGGCTCCTCCACCTCCATACAGGCTGGACAAAACCTGCCCTGAATAAACACTGGTGCATATGTGTTCTTTGAGTTGAAATAAGTCCAGTCTTTTTTAGACTTGGCTTGTGTATCCAACAGAGGAGTGTGGTACTTGTAGCAAACACTTGATAATCTTCTTTTTCATTACCCTGCATTGCTAAAAACGCTGTAGCTTGGGTGTGGAAACCAAAACTGGGATGTAAATTTCATATTAAAATAACAGCTGAAATGTACATAAATATTTTATCAGGAACAGGTGAGGAATTGAAGAACATAATCTGGTTTAGTACAGTGATTCATGATTTCAGCAGCACTCATGTATTATACATTTCCATTAACTATCAAGAAGATTACACAACTGGTTTATATTATACTTCTGAGCTGATGCCTTTTCTCCTGAGGTAGGTAGGTAGGTAGCTGCTACAGTAAGAGGAAGAAACTAATAGCATTTCAGTAGGAAAGCAATAGAAAAGGCTGGTAACGATGTTCTTTTTTCTGATCTAATGTAATTTTACATGTTGTTATTACCTCTGCATGGTAAGCAAGCTTTGACTGAGCTCAAATTAGTAAGCTTAATTAAAAAACAAACAAACAGTAAAAAAACCCTATTGTATCTTCAGGGGTGTAAGAAGAATTCAAGCTTCTGCCTCTGATTTTCCATCCTTTAGGACTCTCTCCTAGGTAGTAAGCTTT
>JANHGN010013014.1:2955-17123 GCA_024605025.1 Megaceryle maxima | reverse complement strand
GGAGTTGGGAAATATGGATGATTTTACTGGCTTACTTGTGTAGTCACTTGGCTTCTTGTTTTCTGCTGCTTCTCTAAAGTTTTGTGTTGACTCCATTGTGTGCACACTCTTATGGGTAAGGATACTCATTATATGCTCTTTTAGTGGCTGCCAGGGCCCTGTTTATGTTGCAGAGCAAGATGATATTACATGGGGGGAATTACAACATGATGGTTTTTGAAAGGCTTTGGAGTAATTATAACTCAATTGGTCTCTAGTAATTTTTCTCTTGCTAATTTTGTCACTGTGAGAAATTAAACTATTGCTGCTGTCATTTTTCCTTCTTGCTGGAGTCTATTTTTCTGGTAGCCTGATGAGTTGTGAGTGGATTTACACTACCTACAATAAAAAGTGGAGTTTTTTTTCTAGAACTGTTAGACATTACATGCTTGGTTAAAGCATCTGGACATACCTTCCTAAATGGCAACCTGAATATAATGAGGACCAGAGTGGTAACAATGTACTGAGTGGTTACCATTAATTCCAAACTATCATGTGAAATATCTGAATAACTGATGTATTAATGGTTTCTATTGTGCATATTTGGGAAATTAATGAATTGAAAAGTGTTTTACCTGTTACAGTTGATGGTTCAAATTTTCTTCTTAGCAGGTTTTTTTTTAGTCAACCTTTACATAGTGCGGAAAATAATATTCTTTGCCACTTAGCATATGTGTATTCTTAGCTGATGTGTATTTTCTTTTATTCCCTAGATATTTTTAAAATGAAAGCTTTTGATCTGCAAATAGCCATTCAAACTCTTTTATTTCTATAATTTACATGTGAATTAAGTGTGAAGTAGTCATAAGCTACAGATTGCTTTCAAAGTTTATGAAGGCAAACTTTAAAGCTGCATTGCTTCAGGAAGGTGTAACAAGTAAGTGGTTTATTATACCTGTTAGCCAAGCATTGTTTGTAGCAATAATGATTGATGCATTGATGTAGATTTTAGGAGCAATACCCATTTCTTTTCCAAGAGAAGGCTTTATGAATATTTATCTTGGCAACTTATAAAAAGCCCTGATTATTTGTGTAATACCTTTTTAAAATAGCTAGCCAGATGGATCCAGGGGATGCTTGTGCATGTCACATATGTCTAATGTCTTTCTCTCTCCTGGGACCAAACTACATTACATCATATTTTATGATTACAAGACAGAATTTTAGTGGAACTTGGCCATATGGTTGAGTCATCTGTTCTCTTTAGTTTTGGAAGGATTATACTAGCATATTCAAAAGACTGTTAAATTTATTGGCTTTTTTAACCCGTAAAATTTAGAAACCTCCTGCTGTTTCTGGCAATGAAAATTATCCCATTTTCAGCTTATTATTAATATAATCCTTTGCAGTTATTAACCAAATTAAAGGTGATGTTACAGGATGCAAAAAAGATTCTTTTATGTTATTTTGGGTTTCTTATCTCATGAGATGGAAGGAAACCCCAAAGATAAGTGATGTGGATTCCTAAAAGAAAACAAAAAAAAAGAAAACCCAACACACACGTATTCTTTGCATTTTTATCATGACTCACAAACCTCTTAGACATTATCTCTTCCTTCTTGAAGACTTAAAACCTGTTACAAATCCTTGCTCTCCCTCTCTCACTCCACCCTTTCACATAAATTATTGAAAAGCATGTTTTGAAAAGGATGAGGGTTACATCGCCCCTGACTGGCCATTTGCTCCTGGGAACAGTCTGAATTCAGTGTTCATAGCTGTTGCATAAGCTGCACTCCCCAGAATCCACCACAGCCTTGGTGTGCAGTCTCAATCTTTGAAATACATGTAGAGTAAACAGAAAATGATGGGGAGTGTTACTAGGGACATTTGTTAGGTTGCTCTACTTGTAAGCATCGAAGGGGTGGGGTGGCCTTAGGGAATTGTTAATAATATTTATATTATTACTAGGCATTTCTCTCTCATGTCAGGTCCTTCATGGACCCTGACAAAGAGGTTATGGGTGTAACAGGGATGCTTTTGATAATAGGAAGGTGGCCAGTAGCACAGCAGGTTCACTTAACTTTACATGGGATTGTGTGCTCTGTCTCCAGAAAGACTCTGGGCACTGTATTGCCCATCAGGATTTTGTGCATTTTTTGCTTTTTAATTTACAGTGGCTTTGTGCTGGGAATGTAAAAATCTCTAGGTTGTTGAGCTGCTGAGCTCTCGTATGGTAGCAGATGTGCTTGGATCCTGTGAAGAAATCGGAATACAAGCTGGGCAACCAAAGCAGGGTTTCTTGATGTAGAAACAATGATTCCTTGTAAGGGTGACCATAACTAACAGACAAACCATTGGCAGCATTTATCACTCATCAGAGAAGAGTAACTTTGATTGTGGCGTATAAATATAATCCAAGCCTTGAAGTAATTCATAGGAGCCAAATGAATCTTTAATTAAAGATTCATAGGTTCATAAAATGGCAGGGTTGGAAGGGACTTCTGGAGATCAAGTCCAACCCCCCTGCCAAAGCAGGATCACCCAGGGCAGACCACACAGCAACAGATCCAGGCAGGTCGTGAAAGTCTCTGGAGGAGGAGACTCCACAACCACTCTGGGCAGCCCATTCTGCTCTGTCACACTCTTAGTGAAGAAGTTTTTCCTCATGTTGAGGTGGAACTCCCTATGTTCCAGTTTGTGACCATTGCCCCCTATCCTACCACAGGGCACCACTGAAAAGAGACTGGCCCCTTCTACTTGACACCCACCCTTCAGATATTAGTAAACATTAGTAAGATCCCCTCTCTGTCTTCTCTTCTCCAGACTAAACAGCCCCAGGGCTCTCAGCCTTTCCTCATAAGAGAGATGTTCCAGTCTCTTCATCATCATCTTCATAGCTCACTTTTGGACTCTCTCTAGTATTTCCCTGTCACTCGTGGGGGGTCATAGTGGGGGTGGGGATAAAAATCTGCCTGTGACTTCTGTCATCATATGTGAATAATCCTAGCATGTTTGGTGAGATGCAGGGTATATGTATTAGCAAGAGCACTGTAGCAAATAGCACCTGGTGCTCTAATAAATTATACGTGGGTAAGAAATACTCAGATGAGAATGGGAGTGTTATTTATGTGTAGACTGGTCCATTAATACTGAGATGGGGTGGTTGTGCGAGGCAGCAGATAGCTCAATCACAGTTCAAACAGGCAAGAATTAAATCTCAGCACTGGCTTGGGATGGCTGACACTTGAGTTTCTGCAGGCTGCCTGGAGGATGGTGTGCTGGCTGCAGTCCTGATCAGGTGCAAGGTGAGGCCATCCATGCCTTCTGAACAGAAAAATCTGTGTAAGGGCTGCACGTGTTGTTATTCATCCCTGTAGAGCCTAGCTCCTTCTGCAGATGAAGCCTAAAGGTAAGTGCCTGCTTGCTCCTTCTCTCCTTTTACTTAAGGCCTGCCGTATGTGAGCAGTTGATGTGCCACATACAGAGAGTCTGATGCATAAAAGACTTGTGTTATTCTCAGTGCATGTGATGTGGAGGATAAACAATGTGGGAAGATGTGGTGGTGTGAAATCTCACATGCACTTCTCTGGCTGATGACATGGATTTTATTTTCATGCAAAAACAGTTGCTTGCTTTTCCAGTTTCTGAAGTCTAGCTGGGAAGGTATCTTAGGTATATGTTTCCTATGACTCTTGTATTATCCTTCATTGCACCCATGGAAGTAAAAGCAGCTAAGCTTAGCTTGCTGCGTTAGTATTTGATTTTGGAGGCTGAAAAATACTAGATCTAGAGGTCAATCCACAGCATAAACATTGATAAGTGACCTTGTGAAGATCAGGTATATAATGAAACTGTTCTGCTTTCTTTTGTAGTCATGACGTACTTTTGGAGAGTGAATTGAGCCCACGAAGACTCAAAAAAATTTATTGGAATAGGGTTTTGTCTCTATGTATTCACTGTGTTTTGTTTGGCTTTATCATAGGCTTCAGAATAAAAGGCTATAACCCAGTAACAGTAGATACGTCCTTTACAAGAATGACAAATTCAGCTATAAATAGACTATTTTTTTACTCTCAATAGTTTTGAGACTTTAATACATATGTTGTTATGAATTTTGAAATTGTATTACTTCCTTCATTCTACTAGGTATAAAAAATAGTGAAGTGCTCCTACAATTAACCATCTAAGATATTTTCTGATGCTTGTGGAGAATATTAGGATAATCAAGCTTTGTCAAGTAATCTTTAGTCTTGCTAGTAAAGGGGGGGGAAAGGAAATGGTTTTCATTGTGACCTATGATATCATATAAATGTTTGTAATTAAAAAAAAAAAGGTGCTATGGTGGCTGGTGCCTTATGAATATCTCTTAACAGCAGTAGTAATGCTGATAAATTAATGTAATTATGGACTGTGTGTGTTGACCTGTTTGCAGACTTCATAATTGGCCTTTGTGTCTCTGTTCCCCTTTGTGGAATAATAGGGAGGAAAAAAAGGCAGTAGCTTTAAACTTAATGGAAAACAGCTTGCTGTGCAAAAGTGGCAAGATAAGCAGCATTTGGAGAGGTTTAGCAGTAGACGGGAGGAAAGATGGAGTGATGGGTCTTGAGTGCCAGTTCTAGTAAGTGCAGTAATGTTGTAGTTGAGTGGTTTCATCATGATGGATGTCCATTTATCCATCTATAAACAAGAAGAGCCATCAAGTACCTGTGTTATCTGACTAAATTTGCTAGTTGGCAGAAACTGGAGTGTATTACTAAAAATCTAGGTAGATCTGGTCGTCAGATACTCTTACCACAAAATAAGTGGTGCTGAATTGAAAAACAGGCTGCTGAGGAAGTGGTACGTGTATGGCATTGAATGGTGATAGCTAACAGGGTGTTCCTGACTCTCTCTCTTAACCAGAGATTTGAGATATATGCCTGGTCATTAGGCACGTTCTGATCTTCACAGACCATTGTGTCTGACACAGTATTGAGGAATACAAGATAGTTAACACAATAGGTGAATAAACAAACCTTGTTTGCAGAGTTGGCATTGTCCTTGTATCTTACAGCCTGTTGACCACTGGAATATACTTACCAGATAAAAGGTGAAATCAGATTGTTCAGATAATTTCACTTTAAATCTCATGAGTTCTCTTTTTCCCAACTGACCATGAAGCAGCTGTGCAGCAGAAATCCTGAAAACTTGAAAGATCTTATGTGAATTGCTATTTCACCTTGATACATTGCTAAAATTTGTTGATTCAGTACCTCAGTCTTAAAACTTTCTTAGAAAGCAGCCTTTTCCATGCATCTCATGCTGATGATCAGTTTCTTTTTTATTAATATTTTCTTTTAAGTGTAAGGAAAACCTGAGGATTCTTGCTGGTCTGAGGATAACTGTTTGAGAAGTGTGGTTTGTTGGAGATTTTTAAAAAATTTTTTTTTTGTTTACTTTGTTTTGTTTGAGGGATTTTTGTGTGTGTGTTTAGTTGTTGTTGTGGTGGTGGTGGTGTTGTTTTGGTTTTGTTTGGGGTTGTTTTTTTAAAATCTGTGTTTTGACACCCCATGGATTTTTTTGAAGGAAAGAGCTGTCATGTAGTAAACAGTAGTCTGTTAGGTGTATTTTAGTTTGTTGCATTTACTATGTAATTCAAGAAGAGAACAGTCATCTGAGTTCATTGTAGCTCAAATTTTTAGAACTGTATGAAAAGACAGAACAATGTGAGGTGGTCACTGCAAACAAGATTGATTTAGCTTTTTTATTTTAAAAAGTCCCTTGTGTTCTTTTTCCTGTGTTAGGATAAACATTGTTTCATTTATACAAATATACACAATTAGCTTTTGTCTTTACTTTCTTCTGTATTACTGAGAATGATTGGTTGCATGTGGTGTAGTTACTGCTACATCCTTTGCTATCTGAAAGGTAAATCTCCAGTTGCTGTATTGGTGATATGTGCAGTGATAAAGAACTGGCAGTAGCTGGACTTTAATGCTGGTGCTCTGGCTGTATACTCCTAATGATTTGGATGTAGTTTTTCTTGTTTTGTTCTAATGCCCTGCATATTGTGAGTTTTGTTCATCACTTTTCCTTACCTCAAATGGAATGAAATTTGGTTATGTGAAAACATCAGTAGTTGCTTAAAAGAAAATGGAAGCCTTGATGTATCTAGATGTGATATTAATGGGAAATCTCACTGTTTCTCAGATGCAAAGACTGATTTCTTTTATCTTCTTAAAAGACTTAAGAGTAGTATCTGAAGGAAAAATACATGTGGCCTTTACTAGGAAGCAAAATGAGCGGCATGTGTGAACTGTGCACCTCCCAACACAGGCAGAACACGACAATGTGCCTCCAAGCTCACTAGATGTGGGTAATTATGTACCTTGGTCTGAGAGGACTGTGTCATGCCCTCTTGGCCTCTGCTGTAGACCTCTGGGCTCAGCCTCTTCTTTTTCTTACTCAGACAGAAATGAGATCTTACAGTTGAGTTACAAGGACACTGCTTATCTATGCTTTATTAACTATGCAGGTTCCCTGTGCTGATCTTATGGATAATCTGCATTTAAAACCTGACTGAAATTTTCAAACCAAACACAGGTTCGGTTAAAATAACCTACCACCGCCACCAAACAAACCCAGAACAAAAGAAACCAACAAAACAAAAAAACCCCACAAACTCCAAACCAACCAACAACCAAACAAACCCCACAAAAAACAACAATACCCCCCCAAGAAAACAAACAAACAAACAAAAACCAAACAAAAACCAACCCAAACACAACAAATAAAAAAACCCCAAGAGAACAAACCCTTGGAAAACTTACTAACAAGAAACACAGTTCTCAGCAAAATGGCAAACTCTTAAATGCATTTCTTTCTATTGTAATTTCCATCTTGAGTGCTCTTGGAGCACAGCTTACAGCCTGATGCACATTTGTTTAAGCAAAGACCACACTTTTTTTCTACAACTTTTCCCCCCAGCCTCCCCTCTACATATTTGCAGCCTCAGATGACCATTTAAGTCAGGTCATCTTTCCCCTTCTCTGATGGTGAAAGACCCTTTCATTTCACAGCTTGTCGTCTCCTTCTGCCAGGGAAGTTTCTGGGCATCCTCACTGGCTGATAGAAGCGCCCTGCTGAGTGACTTGCTATTCAGTTGCATTATTCTGGGGTTCAGCATGAAAAAATGGTTTACTTGGATAATAATCACTTCTTTATCTACAGAAGCTACCCAATGAATGGGTAATTATCAAGGTTTTCTGACAATCTACCATTAGTCCTTTCTTACCATTCCTTGTTCATTTACTCTAGCTGCTTCCTGCCTTCCCCATGGTGCTTTCTGTTTCTGGGTCAGATGCAATTCTTGGTCTGACACAAATAGTCTCTAGTGACAAAAAGACTTAATGCACTTTGCTTGGACAGTTACCACAACTAGACACAGTAGCTCAAAATGCAAGAGGAGGACAATGCATCAACAAGTCTGGTTATAAAATGTTCACAAGTTGCTTGCATTGTCACTTCCGTTTCCACCTTTCAAGAAATGCATGTGTAAGCTCTGTTAGCTGCAGATGTTTCATCTTATGTCAATATAACATATAACACCTCAAACAGGGAACATGGATAGCCAAGTGAAGCTGGAAAAGACTATTTTTATTGTAGCAATTAGTGACATTTAGATAATATCACTATGAATCACTTTCAAAGCCATTGCCATGCTCTGCTTTTTTGACAGCTTAATTAGAGGTCAAGACCTTTCTTGTGGTAAAGTTAATGAACGTACTATCTTTTGGTGTGGCCTTCAGGGTGCTGCCTCAGTGGAGTGCAGCACAACAGAAGTCAGAGCTTGCAATGCCATTGGTACTATATATGCACCATGGGCAGACTTTGAAAGGTACAGGAAAGAGCTGGGAGATGTAGCAATTGAAAGGGGCCCGGGAGATGGGTGCCCCTGGAATATTCTAAGCTCTGAATGTCCTGGTAGCTGCTGCCACAGACTTGGATAAACAATTGTTGGTAAACTCAAGAACACCCTGCCTCTCCGCAAGGCAGATTTCCACTTGCACCACAAAAGTTTGTGTGTTTGCTCGTGTGGCAAATACAATCTGTAAATTGGGGATGGAGGACAGGGAAAACTGTAGGTTACTTACCTGCATACCACTGACTTACATGTTACAGAGTTTTCAGGTAAGCCATTCACTTGAGAAAACCCATCATCTGTTGTTTTAATTTTGAGGGATGTTTTGTCTAGTGAATCCATTCCTTACAATAGGATTGTTCTCTTTTCAAGACTCTCTTGGGAATTCCAGCACATGCAGACTTTTGTAGATGACCTTGTGATGCAGAGGTCTTCAGTGTCTTTGCCATGTGATTATTTGTGACGCCAGTCTTTAAGTATTCTTTTCCTTTTCAGACAGTGAGTTGCTGAGTTTGAAATTATCAGGAATTTCAATTTGCTACTCAGCTTCCCTGCAGTTCTGATTTCAGTGGAGATAACTGTCTCCAGTAGGTTTGCAACAATGCAAGGTCACTTAAATCATCTCCTGCAGGCTGCATGCCAAAGATAAAGAAACAAATTTGTTGTCCAGTTAATGTGTACGCAGGTCTTTGCACATGGAAAACACTGTGTACAAGTGCTAAGTACAACTGTCACCTCTTGTTATATGTTGCTTTTTCTTTTGAGACATTTACTGGTAATCTCAAAGGCAGGTGAGGCTTAATGTCCCGATGTGGTGGTGATGAAAAAAAGAATGGGTACCTTTTTTAAAACTTATTTTTTAATTTTTAAGCTACTCTTCTGGAAATGAAAATGTTCATTTTGTGGCAGAGAAAACAATGTGTAAAATAGGTAGTGCAAATTTTAACTATAAAAATAAGCTTTGGTATGAAAATTTCTTTTTGGACTCAAAACAAGCTGTCAACTTGTCAACACCCTGTGTGCGATCCCAGTGATGAGGATTTTTACTTGGCAGCTGCAGCACCAAGAGTATGGTAATGACTTCTTAATATCTTGCAACCATAGAATTACCTCCAGGTTTGCAGAGGAAATAACTTGTGCCTAGAGGAAGTTAAAAGGAGACACATGGTTGACAACTGTCAGTATGATCACTGTCAGTAACCACTGCTGAAGTATGTGTCTACGGCTGATAGAGTGGTAGATTTGAGAGTTCAACCCATCTTGGGAGACCATGGCAGGTGTTATGATCACTCTGCTTTTGGATGGAGTATCATATCCTCTTTAATTGCTAATCATAAACTGGTGGTGAAAATCAAGTCAGTCGGTTCTCTCCTGCCCTCTGCCTCACTCCATTAACCTTGACCAGACTGTGCCTTGTGCGGGAGCACCTTTCCATCCTAGGCATGATTAGTTCTTTCCTGCCAACTTCTTTTTCGGGTTCCTAAGTGTTTAAATACAGAAACCACACTAGTGTTAGTAGAGAGATGCTTCTGAGTGAGACCATACAGCACAATTTCCTATCTGAAAAATGAAAGTTAAGACTAAAAAAACATGCTGGAGAGGGTTGTTAAATTTCAGTCAGAAATTTCAATCTAGCTCTGCTAAGCCACTTGATGCTTGAATTTTGGTTTACCATCCTTTGAACTGTCACTGTGTTGTATTAGTGTTTCTTCAGCTTGGCAGGTGATTGCTGCAGTTGGGTTTATTAAGGGTGATGGATTATCTGATCCCCTGCATAATTATATTACTATTAATAGCAAAAGTTTGACTATTTTTAGGCAGAACTGAAAATAAATTTTTTTTATTCAAAAAACTTGCACTTCTTGAGCTTTGATCAGTTTTGCTGTTGCTTCACACATAATGCCCATTATCCCTACCTAAACTGAACAGTATACAAATGTGATGTTTTTTAAAAAAAAGAACAAGCCACCCACCCCCAATCTGAAGAAGTACTGAGTGGAGCACTGGTTCTGTTATATGAAGCTGAAATGTGTTTCGTCAGCTGAGTTTTGCATGTCCTCGCAAACCATTGTTATTGCAGAATGTTAATTGTTTGAAGGAAGGCTGCTGATAACTGTTTGGCATGTGGCCTACAGAATGGGGGTGGCTGGAGGTAAAGAAACCCCACATGTGTAGTCTTTTCCAGGATCACATTCTTCCAAATTCATTACACACGTGTGTTTACCTTTACACTGAGCTGGTCAGGTTTTTTTAATTTGCATGCTGCGTGTATAGCACTGTGTGTGTCACTGTAGTACTCACTTGGCTGACCTACGTATTTGGAACACTTGTAATATAAAACAAGTGAAAACCCAAGCCCCTTAGCTGTGTTGCTGATGAAAAGTACCTGCTTATCTGCTAGAGTCTGATGTTTGTGTTGCCCTGGCACTATTCTAGAGATTTTTCTTGAAGACCTTACTTCTACTCTGTGTTAACCTTTAGTTTGATGTGCCCTACAGAAGTTACCTCCCAAGCCTTTGGTAGCTGCTTGTTAAGTGTGACTCGTGGGGTCAAAACCAGGCTAATGTTACAGGAGATTCAGAAGTTGAATGTAATGCGACAGTCACTGCCTCTATTTGGAGATCTGCATGTTCTGATCCACTCTCTCGGTGGCTGTGCAATTTTGGATTACAGGAGGCACTGTGAGAGTCCTACAGATTTAAATGCCTCCTGCTTGCTTGTGATGTCCTGGGTACAGTCTTTCTGGGTCTCATATTTATTCTTATTCCTTCTAGATTATTTCTTTCTTGAAGAAGATGGGTATTAGGGCTACATTTCCCTCTTGGAATGGATGTTTCTGAGAGTCAATTGCATGCCTTTTTCTTTTCTTTTTTTTTTTTTTCCAGCTGTACCTTTAACTTCTGAATGCATTGTACAGTGTTGCTGTTTTAAACACAACATGGTACAAAAAAGCAGTTCAAACTTATTAGAGGAATGCTTGAGCAATAGTTAATGTCTGAGTAGTTTTTTCTTCTGTGTGGACATATCTACCCTTAATTTAATTTTGAAAATAAAATGAGGTCCATATATATTTACATATGTAAATATAGACATAAATTTATATAACTTGCATTATAGTTAATATCTATAATTTTGAGAGAGCTTGAATATAAAATTGACATTTCATCTACATTACTGAAATTGTTATTGATGCCCTAGAGTGGAATCTTTATTGCTCTAATGAAAAGATACATAACTTTTATATGGGCAATACAGCACAATGGATTTTAAGCATCTGAACAGCTATTTTAGTTCATAAATGAGCATAACTCTGATGCCCAATGATGAAGCAAAACTGCATATATCCTTCTGTATTCCTGGAGCAAACCAAAATTCCTGGTACATTAGTGTTAATGTTGAAACATCAGTAAGGAAATCTGAAATCATGAAATAGGAAGAACTAAGGTAAGTGGAATAGGTATGTGGGAGTCTCTAAATTTAATTATTCATTACTTTAACAACTCTGATTCACGGTGCTTAGAAGAGGCACTAATTAGATACAGAACTGAAAATGAAGGTCTAAAATAACTACCACAAACAGATCTTCCTATCCTGGCCCTCAGCCCCTACTGCTTTCTTCTATGCGGGTGAAAGAATTAACAACATTGTGTGAAAATTAAGGAAGTGTCTATTGATAGTCTTTCCTTGACACTGAGATGAATCTAATAGAACTATGAGAGACGGCATTACTAAACAATTTGGTGCAGCCCATCAGGGCCCATGGATCTGTGTGTGTTCAGCTTACCCAAGTGATTTCTAACCCAATCCTCATCAACCAGTGGAGAGCCTTCCTCCTTCCAGGCTTTCACTTTTAACTCCAGGGCTGGGGATTCCTGAGGGCTGGTCTTATCAGTGAAGACTGAAGTAAAGAAGGTATTCAGTATCTCTGCCTTCTCTGCATCCTCTGCCACCAGGGTTTCTGCATCAATTGGCAGTGGGCCTACATTTTCCCTACTCTTCCTTTTACCGTTGATGCATTTGAAGAAGCTCTTCTTGTTCTCCTTTACTTCCTTGGCCAGAGTTAATTCCAAGAGGCCCTTGGCCTTTGTTGTTGCATCTCTACAAACTCTGACAGAGTTCCTATAATTCTTCCAAGAGACCAGTCCTTTTTTCTACATCCTATGAACTTCATTTTTCCACTTGAGATTTTTTAGCAGCTCCTTCCTCATCCATGCTGGCCTCCTCTATTTGATTTTTTACTCAAAGGAATGCACCTGTCTTGAGCTTGGAGGAAGTCTGAATATTAACCAGCTCTCTTGGGCCCCCTTACCTTCGAGAGTCTTTGCCCGAGGGATTCCTGCAAATAGGTCTTTGAAGAGCACAAAGTTACTCCTCTGGAACTCCAGGGTTGCAATCTTACTTATTGTCTTTCTTCTATGTCTATATAACTTCTAGGTGCAGCTTCCATGCTAGAGAGATACTGGGGGGTAATTTGGGACCCTGCTGTGTTAGTTTCTCTTGGGTCTGGGATGGTAATGATAGTGTAATTATAGAAATGATATAGCTATCATAGTAGCTTCTCAGAAGGGAAATTGACTCGATCTCAGTTCCTTCTTAAATTTGTGAGTTGGCATTTGTGTGCTTGTTTGCTTGTCCCAGAATACTAGATATTTATTTATATGTCAATAATGCTTCAATTTAATAGCTGAATATTGAAGGAATATTAACAGAACTGCTTCTTGAAGACATGGCTATTTTTGTATTAAAAAGCTGAATATTGTTCTGAACACTGTTCTGCCTAGGATTTTCAGCAGGCCGCAATATTAGCATTTTCCTGTAGCTTATTGTGTTTCATGTTTCAGAAGTAAACTGTTTATTTCAGGTCATGAGAAAAATCTTTAAATTAGGTGTTGTGTTTCTTTTTCAAAGTATGTGCTAGTATTGGGTTAGACATGTGGTTGTGTGTGGTGTGTGTCGTGTTACCTGCCATCTCCTCTATTTTGCAAGATTTTAAACATAAGAAGCAAACAAAAACCCTAAACAAAACCAAAATAAACAAACAAAATATGCAGGAGGTAGTACCAGTGCTTTACAGTCATCTGGGTGATTTGTGGGTATGGGTTAATCATCACATATCCTATATTTAAATATCTTATAGAACTCAATAACAGAAAACACCGAAACAGGCTAAACTCCAAAACAAAAGGCATAATGTGCTGTCAAACAAATAGTGTTAACCTAAAATAATTTTATTTGCAAGATACTTATTTTTTAACATCTGCTTTTAATAATAGGCTTCCTTTAAGGTATAAAATTCCCCAAATGAAGAATATGCAATGACTTTCAATTTAGGTGGAGCCTGCTGTTTGTCTGGCCACTCATTGTCATGGAATCTAAATATTGCTAGGGAAACTTTTTTTTTTCTTCTCTGATGTAATTAATACTGTAGAGTCTGCAGAGGTTTATTCCAGTGCTATAAGAATAAAGACTATAAATGGCTTGATGTGCATTTACCCAGCAGTCATACCACTGCTATAACAGACTACAATTGCTCTCTGTCTTCTGCATGCCACTTCCTTTGACAGAGCTGCCATTCATACTCTTGGTTCCAGGTGGTGTTCTTTTAACTCCTGTCTGCTCTCCTACTCAGGCTACACTCTCTCTAATGTTTGGGATTTGTTTGTTTGTTTAATTTGTTTTTTAATCAACTAGTAACGTGGAACACTTCCTTTCCTGTTCCGGTGTTCAGGATGTGCATGCCCTATGGAGTTAGCTTATGTCAGTGTGCACCTCATGTGTTTTCCTCAAAAGTTCAGACAAAGAAACATCAAATTTTTTTGTTCATCTGGGCATGAAAAGGTCTGTGTAGAGCATCAGAACAAAGTGGGTTTTTTAAGCTGAGTGTTTCAACATGAATTCAGTTGTTTTAAAAGTTGTGTAGAAATTGAGTGCGAATGAATAGGCAGTCATGATGGACATGAGCTGACTGATGTCACTGAGAAAGCCATAGTCTGTTGAAGGCGACTGCTGATTGTAGCAGGGTGCTAACACTAATCCAAATGCACCAGCTTGCTCTTCCTGAAGACTGAACCCAGTTGTTGGTCCAGTCTAGAAGGTATGTGTGCAACTTTGACTGCTTTTCCAGAGTTTTTTTTTCCTGTGACAATACACCTCCTGGGATACAGAAGGTTAACTGCCCTCTCTTCTTAGTATCTGGCTAGATCCAGCTTAGAGGTCTGGTAGAGGAAATAGGCCACATCCTGAGAGTTCGGAGGTGGGGGGGGCGGTGGGGGGGTGGAATACTGACATA